>CM072518.1:12790841-12795841 GCA_036898135.1 Oncomelania hupensis | reverse complement strand
CTACTACTACTACTACTACTACTACTACTACTGCTACTACTACTACTACTATTAAAAGTAATAGTAATAATAATAATAATCCTGTTTAGTTTTTTGTCTGCTTAAAATATTTATTTTTGGAATGATTTTTTTGTTAGTCTGTTCAATATTTCAGACTAAAAGAATGAAAAGAGGATTGAAAGGTCAAAGGGTAATGAGAGAAGTTGACCGCTTTATTCTTTTAGTTCACGTTTAATCCGTTGACAATATTTGTTGGGATGGGAAGAAAGTTTTCCGAAGATTAAACAAAGGAGATGAAAAGAGTCTCTTTACTAGTAATTTGCTAAAAGCTTTGCTAAGGGTAACAAAGCCACCCGAGGTGCAAACTAAGCCAGACATTGTGTTGAGTGGCGTGCTGCAAGACTTTTCCCAAAAGGTTTAAGAACAAGAAGGTAAGAAGAAAAAGTCAGTAATGGTAAAACAAATCACACCAAATTCATAGTTTATGTATAGATTTACTTGAGGAGAGTTGCGTCAGAGGGTTATATAAACTAACATTTTATTTAGGCTACAAACGCACAATGTCCACTCACTTATCAATCAAACATGCGGTGTAAAGGCTGGGAGATCGCTATTCGAAGACGGAAATGAAATCGAAGATTTTTTTTTAAATTTTAGATTGACTGCATTCAATACCCTTATTGAATATAACCATAACCAATAGTATTGGGAAGAAACACAAATAATAATGTGGAAGTAAAAGCCATAATATGCTAGCGCCATAATAATAATAATAATAATAATAATAATAATAATAATAATAATAATAATAATAATAATAATAATAATAATAATAATAAAATTAATAAGGCCGGGGCATTGTGTTGTGTCCTTGGGAAAGACACTTTACTCCCGTTTCCTACTCCTTCGGATGAGAGTATAAACCGAGGTCTAGTCTGTGTTGCATACATTTCATCATAACGGACTTTAAAGATCCTGACGCTCATGTCCTTGACGGGTGAGTGCCGGTGACAAGAACACACCCAGCATGCACTTAGGTCCTTCTCCCCCATCCCTGGCTGCCCAGGATTGTGCTCAGTTGTACGGGCGTCAGACCATGCGCCCATAGGCTGAGGGTGGGCGTCTCGGGCGGCTTGAGTTAGATCCTGTATCGGCCAGCGCCTTGAGCAGCTCTTGAGCTGGTAAAGCGCTCTAATAAGAACGATTAAATTAAATTAATTAATAATATATTCGGCAGTAACGCAATATCTTTAAAAAAAATCATAAAGCAATGAAAGCACCTTTGTCTTGTAGGAATTTGTTAAATACTAATTATTCTACCGAGTAATCAGTTCAAATCCCAGCTATAAATCTCTTCTTGCAATATGTCTTATATTATTTTTTTATGTGAAATAATAATAATAATAATAATAATAATAATAATAATAATAATAATAATAATAATAATAATAATACAGGATGCTATATACGCGCCTTTCCCCAAATCAATCAGGCTCAAAACGCGGCGATCTATACCAACATACACGCTCACCTTTCTCATCCACCCTCACACACACACACACACACCAAATACACATCCATCACTCAAACAGGTGGTGTAAAGGCAGGGAGATCGCTATTAGAAGACGGAAAGAAAATCGAATTTTTATTTTTGAAATTTTTATATTGACTGCGTCCTGTACCATTATTGAAGGGAGGGAGGAAACCGGAGTGCCCGGAGAAAATCCTCGGTGACCTCAATAGTCTCGTACCTAAGTCACATACGTTCGCCCCTTGTGGGAATCGAACCCGCGACCTTCGGCATAGGAAACCGGCGACTTATCCACTGCGCCACGATATGGACAATATGGAATAAGGCCGCTACCAAAACTAAACACTTCATTTAATAGTTGATATCTAACTCTCCTATGAAATTTCTTCCCCCTCCGCCAAAACACTGCCCGTATCTTATTGTTTTCATAATTTGATGAGATTGGTAGCTGCTTAAAACGTAAAATACTTTATTCTGCGTAAGAGACAGCACAGGATGTTGTTTTATATGAAAGAATATAAAAATTCCTCAAATGCACCTAGACCATCACAATAATTATAAAATGGCACTTTGTGGGGTTAATTTGTATTTTATTTGATGTGGAAAAGATCAATAACTTTCTGTTTGTTCTTAATTTCTTTCTTTCTTTTTCTTTCTTTCTGTTCTTTTCTTTCTTTCTTTCTTTCTTTCTTTCTTTCTTTCTTTCTTTCTTCCTTTCTTTCTTTCTTTCTTTCTTTCTTTCTTTCTTTCTAGGCCTACCTATATTTTCTTTTTTTCTTTCTTTCTTTCGTCCCCCCGCCACCCACTCCCCATCCCCGTAGCTCAGTTGTAAAGCGTTCATCTGGCACCGATGACCCAGGTTCAAACTCCATGATAACAAAATAAAAGTGGCCATTTTTTCTTGCCATATTAAAATATGATTGCTCTGGTGGTTCAGTTTTGTTTTATGTTACTATCCCCTCTTCTCTGGAATAGTTCTGTCTGCAATATTGTCAATTGTGTGTAAACGTTATAAACTTCTTCTTCTTCTTGATGATGATGGATGTATTATTATTATTATTATTATTATTATTATTATTATTATTATTATTATTATTATTATTATTATTATTATTATTATTATATTATTATTATTATTATTATTATTATTATTATTATTATTATTATTATTATTATTATTATTATTATTATTATTATTTATTTTAAATTATTATTATTATTATTATTATTATTATTATTATTATTATTATTATTATTATTATCATTATTATTATTATTATTGTTATTGTTGTTGTTGTTGTTGTTGTTGTTTATGCTGTAGTAGTAGTGTAGTAGTAGTAGTAGTAGTAAAACAACTATATTTATACATTATTGGGTAACTAGGTATTGTGGAAAATATATCAATGTGGTATTTTAGAACTGAAATTGTGAAAGAAACAAGTAGATCTATTAAATTATAGCACCCACATTATTTTTGTTTTAAACAATGTTAAAAATCAAATAAATATATTCAAAATAAAATCAGACTATAAATAAAAATAGTCAGATAGATAGATAGATAGATAGATAGACAGACAGATAGATAGATAGATAGATAGATAGATAGATAGATAGATAGATAGATAGATAGATAGATAGATAGATAGATAGATAGATAGATAGATAGATAGATAGATAGATAGATAGATAGATAGATAGATAGATAGATAGATAGATAGATAGATAGATAGATAGATAGATAGATAGATAGATAGATAGATAGATAGATAGATAGATAGATAGATAGATAGATAGATAGATAGATAGATAGATAGATAGATAGATAGATAAACAGGTAGGCAGAGAGAGAGAGAGAGAGAGAGAGAGAGAGAGAACTGTTCTGAACATCAGTTTATATTGTTATTATATTTATTAAATTTGCAAACCGCTTCTTTTAAATGAATAATTAAAATAAAACGGAATAGCATTAAATACTTACACGCCTAACCCATCTGTAAAAATGAGTAATTATTTTATAATAAAAGTATTATTTGTTAGTTTTCAAATGTTTAGTGGGTTCACACCTATAATTATTATGTAATGAGACAATTGTGCTTATTTGTATGCTATTGGCGTACATAAAATATTGCTTCCATATATACACAGCATCAAGTAGTCCAAGTCTGATATATCTAACATTTCTTCAATTTAGCCCCACCGCCGTAGCTCAATTGGTAGAGCGTTCACCTGGCACACCGATGACCCAGGTTCGAATCCCGCAGTGGGCGATATAAAATGTGGCCATTTTCACTGTCCATTTTAGCAGTATGATTGCTTTGGTGGTTCAGTGTTGATTCAGGTCCCTATCCCTCTTTCCCTGGGATGGTTATCCCCGTCTGCCATATCGCCAATGGTGGGTGTAGACGTTAAACCTCAATGTTCATTCATTCATGTAGGCCACTGAGTTATCTATTACTCTATTAACCCTCACAAAATCACAATACATTACGTTTTTTTGATTATTATTTTTTTTTTTGGACACTTTAAAGTTCCTTTTTATCGGGAAACTCTGGGCCGCCTCTCTCGGGAAAGGCGTAGTCGCAGCCTGTGGCGCGCCCAAACCCAGCCTACCTCATATTAATTGGGTTTTTGAACATGTTGCTGGGGGAGCAAACCGAAGTACCCGGAGAAAACCCCCGTGACGTCGCCCGAGTAGAAAGTAAATAATATTCGGAGAAACATAACACCCAGAGGCGGGATTGACCCCACACCTGTCAGGCGCCATTGGTTTCTAGCCTGTGGACAAGGCATGGTGGCCCCGTATTAGACTACTCGGCCATAAAGCTCGCTGTATAATATAATGTATTATGCACTTCCTAAATTACAATGTTTTCTTGTATGTTCATGCGTTATGTTTTAAACCATTTTCAATGCATGTTCATTACTTACCTTTTTTAAAATAACGTATAGCATTACTAAAATCCTTGGAATTGGACTAGATTGGGAGGACTGAACTGTGCTGAAATGGAATTGAACTAATAATATTTATAAAGTCTTAGGTTTGACTACATGATTGTTTGCAGAAACAACATTTACGTGTCTCCCAGAAGAGTTCCTGTTGTTGACTACTGGACAAAATCCTCTTTCTCCCCCTCCTCATCATTATTGTCATCATCAGCATCATATCCCCTTGAGCTAGACTCGGGGACTAGCAACTTGTGCTTTACTCAGAGAAGGACCGAGTTTGCCTTACGGCTAAATATTTGGTCTGTTCTTCTCCTAAAGAACGGTTTTGCGGATTACGTATAGGATTGTGTTTCGGGTGACACTCACCAATACAGAAAGTAGTCAATGTATTAAACAATATTCAAACAACCAATTTAAGAATGCGAGAACGATTATAGTTGTTCCCAAGGTGATTTATTTTAATGAAACATTGTTGTGAAAGGACTTCGCAATAGACAGGGGAGAGAAAGAGACACCACGTATC
>CM072518.1:12745841-12785841 GCA_036898135.1 Oncomelania hupensis | reverse complement strand
TACTACTACTACTACTACTACTACTACTACTACTACTACTACTACTACTACTACTACTACTACTACTACTACTACTACTACTACTACTGCTGCTGCTGCTGCTGCTACTATTACTTCTACTACTACTACTACTGCTACTACTATTACTTCTACTACTACTACCATTACTACTACTATGACTACTATCACTACTAATGGGTAAGAATTTTTTTTTTAAATGATACTCTTAAGCACGCATATTTTACAATTGACTTGTTCATTAAAAAGTACAGAAGTTTACAATTATTTACATTTTTTGGTATTTTACAATTGACCATTAACAACGAATGAAACTTTAACTAGTTTTGAACTATAGCAACACAATTATTTTGTCACAGTTAAACTGCAAGTAGCGATATTGTATCCATATCAAATACCCTTAAGCCCTAGCTTAACTGGCCGAGACAAACCCGAACCTTGTCTCGGCGAGACACCCGAGACAGTCTCGGCGAGACACCCGAACCATCCTTGCCCTTAACTAGGCTCGGCGAGCAATCCGAGACGGGATCGGCGAGAACATCGAGACGTGTCTCGCCGTGTCGCGGGCCGGCCTTTTGTCTTGCCGTTCGTGCGCAGCAAACCTGCCCGAGACACTATTTTGATTTGCTGAAAAATCTATCAATGTCAATGACAACTGATCTAAAGAAATACTACAACACTTAAAAGAAATAGGTGCACCAAATCCAAACTTAATTTAGACTAGAGAACAGTGAAAATACTGAATCAGTAAAAATTATAAATCATTGAATAGCCATTGACCTGTTCAGCCAACTCTTGCACCAGTGCATGAAATGCACCTTGCTGGTGCCTTTGCAACACATAGGGCATTATTGCCTTTTGCTTTCTTTCTCTTTCTGCTGCCCCTTCGTTCTTGCTTATGACATACAACGCTAGAACAACATTTCATTTACATTTCATTATTGCTTTAGGTCCAGCGGATTCTTCCGAGCCAAATCAGGACCGGACAACCCCCGATCCGCATAAAAGATCTTCTGAAACAACCCTAGTGGTAAAACCGAAAGCTCTCCACCAGCCAGTCACTTTACAATAAAGACATCCCACGCAGGGGACGGCTGAGGCTTCACCCCAACTTATCGAACCCCCGTTTACAAAAACAAAATAGAATACAAACATCATTATAAATTATCAACAAAACATATACATATAAAATGCCTACATTGCTAAATAATAACATCATAGGAAGCCCTAGTGACCACCTGGCAGAAAGCGTCCAATATTCCCAAGCTGATCCAACAGACCTCATACACAAACAAGGAGTCTTGTCCCGGAAGAGTTTTCAAGAAAAAAGGTAGGAGACTGGTCTAGCAAAGAAGACGATAGTATAGCAGATTGATAGAAAAGAGCAGGAATGAGAAAGAGCAAAGGAGAAAGACAGCGACAGTGGGAATTTAAAGCACTAAATTTCCAGAAAGTGGGGATACTATTTATACTGAAACCCCCGGCACCCCAACGGGGGGCTAGAACAACGCCAAAATCTTCTGCAGTTTTCAATTCACGATCGAAGGCCGCCATTGTTGCTAACGTAACTTTGTCACGGTATGTCAGTTTCGACGCAGCTAAAAATAGAACCAGTTCAGAAACGAAAGAGCTCGCCGTGACGCCCGATCTCCTGTCTCGTCTCGGCTGGTCTCGGGAAGACCCAATTAAGAATAAAACCGCAATTTTGACCTTTGGTTCGCCGAGACAAGGTTCGGTTTGTCTCGCCCAGTTAAGCTAGGGCTTTAGTGTTGTGTGGTTATACACTTGTTCACAGGCTCTTATATCTGGACAGGCGAAGGCTTATACCTGTGACGCTCGCGTGCTCAGTACCAGCGCCTGTCCACGTTTTGTATTTCAAAACTTATCTGGAAATACTTTCACATATTTCGGGGGTTCAGAGCCAGCCAAATGTTGGTCTGTCAGTGCGCTGGAAGCCATATTAAAAACCACTGAACGGATTTTGATCAATCTTCATAGGAACATTACTTAGGTTAGTGGTCTGCTTCCCGTGAAATCATATTTGTTCTACCGTAAAGATCAAGGTCGCTGGAGCGTATTTGTTGCTAAACACGTTGTGCTCTGTTTCTCAAAAAGGGGTTAAGCGATTTTGTTGACTTTTAGTATATAGTTACTTCAAATCATGGGCCATCCTTCAGTAGCAGTCTTGTTGTCGGTCAGTTGGTTGGTCCATCGTTCTAAGGTCAAGGTCATTGTGCTTCCCCATTTTGTCAACACGTTTTGCACTGGATCTAAACAAATTGGCTAAACCGATTTTATTTGTTTGTTTATTTATTTTGCTTGCAGATAGTTGAGGTTGTGACTCCTCATTCTAGGATTTCCTTTTTGTATGGTTAGGATAAAACTGATCTACCACACCCCATCAAAATCAACACTTTGGAAAATGACTATTTTTCGGCTACGTGTTGGAATGTATGGAAATACATTTGAAATGTTTGCCGTCTTGGTTTTTTTATGCTATTTTAAGGAAGCACTTGCGGTAATGGTATTTTGCAAGATCGTGCGTTGTGGCAGGACAAAGAACAAGAAAGGGCTTGTCTAGCGGCAGGGAGTGGTAGAAAGAGGAAGGAAGGAAAGTACAATTGCGCACGACAGAGACAATGACGGGGGAAGGAGGGCAGGGTGAACATGAATTTGGTGGAAGAGGGAGAGTGTGTAGAAAGTGGTGGGAGGGCAGAAGGCAGATTTAAATGGCTGCAGGGGGGTAGAGGGCATGTAGTGAGCGTTTTCCTCACTTAATATTCTCATTAGCCCCGCGTAAGTGGCAGAGGCAAGGACGGCAATGGGGAAAAAGAGGGCAGACCTAGAATCAACATTGGATCTCGGGGCTGGCCTGGCGGGACACCTATACGGCAGGCTCAGGAAATAACGTAGGCTCTCGGGGTTGCCCTGTGGGATGCTACTAACGGCATGTCAGGCTAAAAAGATGAGTTGCAAGCATTATTAATATCACGTTACGGGTGATAAGTGGGGGCTGAACTGCTGCCTTTAGAGCCCTGCTGCGCGAGAAGATGTAGGCCTGGGATGAGGCAAGATTCGGCTTGCTCTAACACTGCTCCCTGCTTCCTGCGAACCAAGTCATGATTGATTGAGGACATGGGAGGGGGGTGGGGGACGGAGAGAGAAATAGAGAGGGGTGAGAGAGAGAGAGAGAGAGAGAGAGAGAGAGAGGATGGAGGGAAGAACAAGTTTTAACTAATATGTTTTATGTGAATTTACATAGTGGTACTTGCGCCGTGTTTGTAATTATTATTTATTTATTTAATCGTTCTTATATAGCGCTTTTCCAGCTCAAGAGCTGCTCAAGGCGCTGGCAGATACAGGATCTAACTCAAGCCGCCCGAGGCGCCAACTTGCACCGTAATAACGCTCCAGACAACTGAGCACAATCCTGGGCAGCCAGGGATGGGGAGAAGGACCTTGGTGCATACTGGGTGTGTTCTTGTCACCGGCACTCACCCGTCTAGGACATGAGCGCCAGGATCTGTAAAGTCCGTTATGATGGAATGTATGCGACACAGACTAGACCTCGGTTTATACTCTCGTCCGAAGGAGTAGGAAACTGGAGTAAAGTGTCTTTCCCAGGGACACAACACAATGCCCCGGCCTGGGCTCGACCCGGGATCTTCAAATCCGCAAGCCTAAGCTCTACCATTAGACCACCGTGCCTTGTTGTGTATGTAAAATTGTGTGTAACACGTGAACTTTTTAATAACTGGTTAAAGATTGCCGCGCTTTCAGTCTAATTTAGGAGTAAGTCGGGTTTAGCATCCATTATTATTATTATTATTATTATTATTATTATTATTATTATTATTATTATTATTATTATTATTATTATTATTATTATTATTATTATTATTATCAAATTAAATAGATGTTAAATAAACCTACTGGATTTAAAGTTTGTGCGTACGTGTGTATGTGTGTGAGGGTGTGCGTGTGTATGTGTGTGCATGTGCGTGAGGGTGTGTGTGTGTGGGTGTGTTTGTGTGTGTGACTTTTACGGATTTTGAAATTTTACATGTATATAACCACAGGCGCTCTCTCGGCTCGTGTCTGAATTTGAGACATGCCGAAGCCTATAGCGTCGCTCTCTTCGGCGTCATCCAGATCCGGCACCTGTGGGCCTCACCCCAAGAGCATTACTTAAGTTGGATGCTTGTAGATCGATAGCACACTTACATATGATAGCTGTGTGCTAGCGAGGATCCGCTTCAGGTAATCAACTAATCAACGTGTTATGGCTCTGTGGTCTAAAGTTCTGTAAATGTAATGGCTCTGTGGTCTAAAGTTCTGTAAATGTAATGGCTCTATGGTCTAAAGTTCTGTAAATGTAATGGCTCTGTGGTCTAACACTCTGTAACCTGGACCTAGGTTCCATAGCACGCGGTAAACTGGTAAAGTTGGCGTGCTAATCATAATTGTATTTCCACACTTAACTGGAAATACTTTGATATAGTGGGAAATCACAATGATCCCAAAGTCGCTCTATGTGTCGGCCCGCTGCACGCTATATATCATCAATCTCTAAAGAGATTTTGACCAAACTTCATTAAAAATAAACACAACTACATGGATTTGTGGCGTTCCTCCCGTACCTTTGTATTTGCTCTATACCTCGCTGAGGTCTACTCTTCGCTAAATCCCTCTTGCTTAATATCTAAAATACGGCTACACTGATTTTAAGAGAGAGCGAGAGAGAGAGAGAGAGAGAGAGAGAGAGAGAGAGAGAGAGAGAGTTTCTGGTTGGTTGGTTGGTTGTTTTATTTACGTCTTTCCCACCAAAGATGATAAGACGGGGAAAAAAAATTACTATTTACACAAAGGAGAATCCATCAAGAGTTTTGCTAACAATACACTTTGATGAAAATTAATCTCATCTAATGTTCTTATGTCATGCAGATGCACAGTTAGTATCTAAAAGTAAATGATATAATGAAAAAGTCTCATTGCATACACAATGGACATCAGCTTTGTTTTTATGGCATTCAACATTATTCTGTTAGTCATAGTAAAAACTGTTCTCGAAAGTCTACAGTCTACAGCAAAATGTGTATCAAATACAACATGTTTCATTGACCTCTCTTCAATCATACGTTTAATTTCCTTAGGGGATTTTATGAGTTGAATACTCTGAGCATTGATATTTTTAGCTCCATTCTTTGCTGCTTTGTCCGCACTATCATTAAACAAAAAACCACAATGTGAAGGTAGCCAACAGAAGCTTACCTTATCAGAAGAGAGTTTTTTGTTAGGGTTAGATCTTATTACGTCATTACACATAATTATAACCTAGTTATTGACATATATCGGTTATAGGTATGTACAAATTGATTCCATGTCTCTAGCTGCTTCAATAGTTCCATCTTTACCTATTTGACTGATCGCCGGCTCTTTCAAGTATACAATCGAACCTGTCGTTATGCACGCAAGTGTGTGCCTTTGGTAGCGTGGGTTTGATTGCATTTCGACTTAAACATTAACATTAGCAGAGACTTCTAGGAAGATGCCAATCACTTAGCATTTATTTTTTTTGGAAAATACTATGTAAAGCGAGATAATCACAATCGAAAGCTTTTTTGTTGTTGTTGTTTATTTATTTGTGTGTGTGTTATTTTGTCTCCCATGAATATTTTTGCTAGAAATCTTTCTTCAATATAACATTTGTAAGAACTGCTTTCTGACTCTGTCTCTTACAATTCTTTGTTGTACCTCTAACTCTAACTCTAACTCCGGTACAACATTCAGCTGAAACTTGTGGTGTGTGGCACCCGTAGTGTGCATCTTTACGGGTCTTTTCCTTTTCACTGAATGTTGAACACCGACACACACACCAATAGTAATCTTCATGAGCTTCTAAACGGCCAGAGCTGATACCCCCTCTTGATATCCCTACTTTTAGTGGGAATAAACTCTCTTGTTAGCGAGGGAGAAGAAAGAATGGGGAAGGTGGGCAAGGCCGAATGGTCTGGGACGTGGCGACCGTACGCAAAATGGGTTGCCAGGGCGAGTAAAGTGAGTCCAACCGCACTCGACATGCTTACATTTTTTAAAATGTGGGAATAAAGTAAACTGTCTTGTTATCGAAGTAAGAGACGAGAGGGAAGGAAATGGGAGACGGGAACGAGCAAACAGGGTGGTCTGTGACGTGACAACAATGCGCTAGAGTGCTACAGCTGTGCCTGCAAGTTCCAAATCCAAAATAGGATTTCTAGGAGGTTATAGGAGGTTTTCTCGCTCTTTCGAAAATAGGTTCACTTCTTCTTTGTTAAACTTCATGGCAATGTTTATACTTTGTAGGCTTGAAGCGCCTTGAACAGCTTCTTGATACCGACAGTGCGCTAGACAAGAACAAACTATTCCAAACCTAAACCTGTCTGGCAAGACAATATGTGGATGGTTACAACAAATGAAATTGCTTCCACCAATCATTATTCTCTCTCTCTCTCTCTCTCTCTCTCTCTCTCTCTCTCTCTCTCTCTCTCTCTCTCCCCCCCCCCCCCCCCTCTCCAAAAAAAAAATGTCCATGTGTACATTGGTTAGACGGCGGATGTATTGAACTTTAAAGGGCCCAGAAATCACACATTTGAGTGTCACCAATCCTTTAAAAATCCACAGTGAGCGTCGCCCCACAGTATAAAATAAGATTAAATTAAAAAAAAAACTTTTTGAATTACGATTTTGATATAAATCTATAAATTAATGTGTTTTATGCCCCTATTAATATCGTCAATGTTGATTTTGAAAATAATACCGCTTCGAAAATGTGTATAGTAGAACCTTTATTTGTTTACGCAACAAGGAAAAGACGCCTAAAATTCAAAGCTTAACGGTCGCTTTGAGCAACGATTGCCCATTAGTCCATCTTTTTATGTGACAATGCAATTTTTCAAGCAAACCCATTACATTACATTACATGGTTATTGCTTTAGGTCCAGCGGACTCTTCCGAGCCAAATCAGGACCAAAAAGCAAACCCGTTGTCACAAAGCTAAACTAACATTCTGGATAGTGCAGTCCTCTAAAATGTGTTGCGATTGATCTCTACTCAAGAGGTCTCCAACTAACAGCACTGGGATCAGATTTTACATAAATATGGATTACGCTAGATAGTTGAGCTTAAAGGTTCCTTTAAGGTCGGCCTTGAAAAAGGAGGTTGGATTTAACCGTGCTGAATGTTAGAGATCTATCAGGGCGACTTTGATGCAACACAGATGAATACGAACCGCTTTCATATTGAAACTGAAAGCATCTTTTGAAAGACGATCTTTACACGAAGATTTAGTAAAGAACAAACGATATAAATTTTGTCAATATAGATTCAAACGGGGAGCTAAGATAATGTCCAAACTTGTAATGTGTAAATCTTAATGTCTAAACCTTTAATATCTCATCGTTTAAATGTCTAATTTCCTGGGATGTCTGAAATAATCGTATTGTTTGCTTTGATGTCCAAAATAACAGATAAATAATGACATACACATAGGATTCACGAACTCACTGTTTTTTCTTTCTAAAAATACACACATACACACACACAAACACGCGCACACACATGCACGCAAACAAACACACACATACATACACACCCCTACACACACAAACACCCACACCCACAAACACACACACACACACACCGTCCCATACAGATTATTTAAATAAAAAAAACAACAACATTTCAGCGAAAGGATCTCAGCCCTCATTTAGACATAATGGTACGAAAGAAAGCAGAGATTGCATCATGCGGCGGAATCAATCAGGGATTAGACCGCTCGGGACGTCCCCATTTTAAGCTACGCCTGGATAATGAAAGTGCAACAACACGTCTTAAGAGGGAGAGCACAACGCGATGTGCTCACGTTGACACATTCAGGCGGAGGTCTTGGCAGTCTCGGATGCACAGTGTGTGAGTTTAGGGTGGATTTTAAGGTGTTGCAATCAGCTGGCGGCGATGAAGTTGCACCTGTCGTTGATGTTGAGGGCGGCTTTAAGATCCATTCCATCAAGCGGAGGGCGTGAGGGCAGTCGTAAGGTTGAGTGTCAACAACGTTAACGCTTGTCCTGACAGTTTCATGTGCTGAAAACCCTGATCCCTGCCAGCGGCTGTACTGTACTGTGCAGGAGAGCAGTCTGGTGTTTCACTACACAAATGTAGAGGGATGTATTCTTAAATAGTTCAAGGCGCTATAGTCGAAATCTGGATCCAACTCACCTCACAAAGAATTCAAACTGCAGTGTTAGACGTCCCAGACGACTGAGCCACCCCGGTTGACTTAGGAGTTTGCCTGCCCACTGAGCTCGCCATTGGACAGAACAATTTAATTCTTTAACGTGCTACTGTGGCGACAGGGGAAAGGAACCACCGATACAAAACTACAGAAAGTGGTCCTGAGCGAGTACAAATTAAAATCGAAGCCAGGGTCTACTGCGTGTCAGGCGAGCATAATTATTCTGCCACATCCAAATTTCCGAACTAACCGGTATCATGATTCTGATGTTCAAGTAGCGCGGTGCCACTACTCCTTCTGATGAGGTTACACCGAGATTTAGTCTATGCACGCCTGCATTCCATCGCTCGGACTTTAATTGTTTTAAATATACTGACTTGTGTCCTAGAGGGGTGAGTGCCACTTACACCAAAACACCCAGGAAGCACTAGGTCCCATACCTCCAAGCCCCTAGTTTGTCTGGGCGTTGATGCGCATTAAGGAGTCAGTTGTCGCCTTTCTCGGCTTGATGTAGGCTTAGATCTTGTTAATAAAATTCGCCGCGAGGATAGCTATGATAGCACTCTATAAGGCATCATAAATCAATCAAGCAAACTTTCATCATCAGTCTTCTTCTGCTTCTTGTTCTTGTTCTTATTCTTCTTGTTCTTCTTGTTCTTCTTCTCTTCTTGTTCTTCTTGTTCTTGTTCTTCTTCTTGTTCTTCTTCTTCTTCTGCAAGCAAACTGTTATTGTTTTAAAAAAATCTTCAACCGTGTCTTCTTCTTCCCTTCTTTCTCTTCTTATTTTCTTCAATTCTTCTGTTTCTTCTTCTTCATGTCCAATGTTGAGAAGTTGGGGTATCATGCCATCATCATGGCTCATGTTTAGATTTTCCTGTGTTTTTCTTAAGATTTGTGAGCTGAAATTGGCTCACTCATCGAGATGGCCGATCAGCAATTACGTTCAGGCACACTGTAGAGCAGTAATTGTTTGATAAAATAGCCGGCGACAGAAGCGCAATAACGTCGTCATGACGACTGCATCCGGAAAGGGATATCACTCTTCGCAATGAAACTATCTATCATCTCCCTTAGATACAGAATTTAAAAACAACATTAGGCCTACTGCTCATCGTGTGAGAAAACTCCATACGCCTGTCAGTAAATATTATCCTGTTCATATTATTCATCTTCAGTTTTCGTTCTAATTCAATTAATTTATTCAGATTAAAAAATTCAGGCTTCTTTGGGGGGGGGGGGGGGGGGGGGGGTTGGCGCCTAATTATTATTATGATGACGTTAAAATTATGTTTGACAGTAGGACGGGGTGGGCGGGGGAAGCAGAATAGTGTGGGAGTTCGGGGTTGTTTGGAGACTTCTAATAAACAATATACACTACCGCAGATTTTATACGTCTTTCTGTCTGCATGTCTCTGTCTATCTGTCTCTCTGTCTCTGTCTCTCTCCTTCTGTCTCTGTTTGTCTCTCTCTTTCTCCCTGATCACAAATCTTAAATCTTTAAAATCTATTCTTCCCTCCCTCCCTCCCTCCTTTCCGCTGTCTGTGTCTGTCTGTCTGTCTGTCTGTCTGTCTCTCTTTCACTCATTTTTCCCGTATGATAGTGTTACGTCCAGAATGACTAATAATGACGAAACAAGAAATTTTAATTATTTTTGTTTTAAAACGCAAAAGTATGTCAAGCATTTGTTTTGATTATTGTCCATCTTGTAAATGTGCAGTGTGTTTATTTATTAAACTGTATTCTTTGTGATAAATCTATTGTATTGTTTTGTATTCAGTTTTAGTACAAATCTTTTAGTAATTTTGTTCTTGAGAGTTTCTTTTTTTCCAGCACTGTGCATGTGAACGTACGTCGCGTGTGAATTGTTGCTTGCATTTAAAAAAATAATAATTTGCTCGTTCATTTACGAAACATTTGTATTGATGATTGAATTAAATATTCATAAGTATATAAATTAAAGTAAATAAACAATATAATTAATCAAATAATAACGTAGAAAAGAATAGATAAAGAAAGAAAATAAATTCAATAACCCAAACCCAGCAATGAATTAATTAAAGATGCTCGGTCACTGAGCATACTGACACGGAAATAGCATTAGGCCAGGTGCTATACAAACCCTATTATGATCGTCATTTCTTTTTAAGAATGGATAGGCTTGTGCAGTAGGCCTACTTTAAATATGGATGCTACCACCAGCAGACGAAGGACGTTGTAATGAAGTGTGTCACGCAGTCACCAGCGTAGTGCCAGCACTTCTTGCTACAATTCTTTGCGAGAGTTAGCACGTGCTATCTCGCACGTAGAGAATGGCGGTAGAAGAATCTTAATTTTTCAGATGAAGAGAAAGAGCAGTGGAAACTCCTGCAAGAATGCTACGTTTCTCTCCCCTTCAACCACATTTGTGGAATAGCAGGACTCTTCACTTAAACAAATTAATTCATTATTTTTTTTTATTTATGGTCAGCTCTCTGTTATAGGGTTGTTAAACACAACATTTCGTGCGAGCATTTTTAAAAACCTTTAATTTACTTTTGTTTTATTTATATAATTATAATTTTATTTTATTTTCAATGGTTATTGGTGCAATCTTGTAATACTCTCGTCTTTGGCGAAGTGTGTTCTTAGCATGACATGAGTAAACTATTTGTGCTGAATATTGCTGGCCAGAGGGCAGAGGCTTAAAAGGGTCTCTGTAAATGCTCTGTGTAACGAACAGTCCCTTTTAATTGTAGCACTAGAGTACCGGCCGTTAAACATTGTTGCAAGCTTGCACCAAGTGTGTATCCAGGGCCATGTGAGTTATTATTGCTTGCGTGTGTGTTAGCGTAAGTTGACTGGTTGGAAATACTTGGGAACGAACGCTTTGAGTCATTTCTAAGATGTGCATTTTCACTGCCAAATTATTGGTGTACAAAATTGGTTACTGTTGTCTGTCTTATTAATCTTCTTCTGCACCCCCCAGTTTTTCCACGTTACATATTAACAATAACAGTGGAGGCAATAGACCCTCATGGCTAACTTTAAATTCCCTCCGCCCCCCCCCCCCCACTCCGTATCCCCAAGTTATTGGTGCAGTTCAGTTCACTTGTTTCAATGTCTTTTTTATCCGGATGAAAGGCAATAAAACTTTTGCAAATGCAATATCGATAATACTTGATCTGACGTTGGCTATTTAAAGCCCCTGCCCGTTCTTTTAATTTTCTAAAATTGTCATTTCTTATGTAACTTTTCATAATATTCTATCAGTGAATAATGCTCTGGTCTCGTGAATCTTTCCCAGGAGTAGCTCTCTAGCAAGATCGCCTCTGGCATAGCACCCCTCCACCCCTCTGTGTGTGTGTGTGTGTGTGTGAGAGAGAGAGAGAGAGAGAGAGAGAAAAGAGAGAGAGAGCGAGAGAGAGAGAGAGAGCGCGAGAGAGATCTTTTAGCACGTCCTCCCCCTTCTTTCTCTTCTTTTAGCTTAATATCATTCTCTCTCTCTCTCTCTCTCTCTCTCTCTCTCTCTCTTTCTCTCTCTCTCTCTCTCTCTCTCTCTCTCTCTCTCTCTCTCTCTGATCCCCTGGGCTGATCGATGACCCATGGCTGCGGTAGCCCCGGGGGGAAGGGCACTTGAGCATCTCCCGCCATTGTTTGGGGCGGATAATTAATCAACTCCTTTTCCCTTTCCGCTGCGTCCCAAACAAGGGCGGCCGCGCTAATTCGATTGCCCTCCACTTAGCCAGCGTGTCGATCGCCGGCCGCGGCCATTTTGGCTGACAGTGCCCTCTCCCGGCATCGCTTTCAATCAATCTAATTGGTCCTCCGGCCCCCGACATTGCAACGCCCTCCACCAATCAGCTGCCGACAAACGCCGTTTGCCTGGGACAAGCGCGCAGTGCGCATGCCTATGGTATCGATTTTCCCAGTCCCGGGGTGCGTATCATCTTTCATGGAAGGCGGCGCCAGGGTCCATGAGAACGTTGGCTGCCGTCTGCGTTGATAACATTGAAAAAAAGATTACCATGGTTACAGCGCTTGCCACAATAATATCAGGCTGATAAATTATTAATCACATTAAAACATAATAACGGTAATACTTTTGCAAGTATAAAATATATGCTAAGTAGATCGTCATCATCATCATCATCATCATCATCATCATCATCATCATCATCATCATCATCATCATCATCATCATCATCATCATCATCTTCTTCTTCTTCTTCTTCTTCTTCTTCTTCTTCTTCTTCTTCTTCTTCTTCTTCTTAAAGGTACTGTTCGAATAAACCACAACTAAAACGGGTGCCTGTTCTATTTACCCATTGTATAGATATGCATTCAACATTGCAATGGTAACATGATATATTAATCGGGATTCAGGAATAACTTGGTACGTTTTAAATAAGCGCGAAGTAGTTGATAACAATGGACTATGACCACAAGTTCAGGATAGATGACTATCAAATTGTGCACTTTCTTCTTCTGTACATATACGATTGTGGTCACTACCAGCATCAATGTCACAGGTTTAGAAATACAGTATACCGTTAAGGTAACTGAATTGTTATGTCATAGTTTTGAATGGAAGATGGGCAGGTTGGAGCTGGGCGTTTGGGGTCGGGGAAGACTTGAATTACCAATGCTGCTTAGGCCTACAAGTGCCACTTCTATCTCCAATGAAGTGGTAAGCAGTATTGGTAATTCATTTCCTGTACGTCATTTCTAGTGTTATCTTGTACTTTATTTCAACAAATTTGTTTCTACGCGTCTTTTTTTTATCACCCCCACCCCACCCCACTACCCTTCACCTCCCCATCCCATTTTTTCCATTTATGTGATCTCATCTATAATGTATTTCTTTGCAAATTGTGGGTGTCCTTAAAAGAGTTGGTGTGCGCCCAAAGAAATCCTTTTAGATGAAGTTGACTTGTAACACATTTGACAGTGGGCCGGAGGTCGCGGGTTGGAACCCCGCCTGGGACCAACTTACGTCACTTAGGTATCAGACTTTTCAGGACACCGAGGGTTTTCTCCGAGTACTACGGTTTCCTCCCACCCTTCAATAATGTTATTGCAGTCTAACATTTGAAAAAATAAAATTTGATTTGGATTTATGTCTTTTAATGGCGAATTGTCATTACACTACGTGTTTGAGTGATGGATTTGTGTTTGTTTTGTATGTAGCAGTGTTTGTAAGATGAGAGAGTGTATGTTGGTTATAGATCGCCGCCCTATGTCTGATTTGGGAATAAGGCGCGTAGAGCATCCAATATTATTATTATTATTATTATTATTATTATTATTATTATTATTATTATTATTATTATTATTATTATTATTATTATTATTATTATTATTAATATATTATTATTATTATTATTATTATTAGTATTTGTAGTAGTAGTAGTAGTAGTAGTAGTAGTAGTAGTAGTAGTAGTAGTAGTAGTAGTAGTAGTGCGCTCGTAATATTGCGTATGAAATCACCATTTAGTGACAATAAAATAGGCACAGGTTTTTACCAAGAAGCGAATGCTCCTTATGAAAGAGAACGTTGGGATTTCGCTTTGTTGTCTTAAATGCGATATTGTCACTTTTCATGGAAACGTATATCGGATTACAACGCACGTCTGCCATTGAAGGCGATCATGTCGTATATGTTTGCAAATTTATGCAAATGACCTTTGACCGCAGCAGGTTTTCTGGGCAGGACAGCCTGCTCGCAGGAGCGTGTCGTTCGGGCCAGGCCACATGACCGGACACGTGATCGCTGTTGTGGTTGTCTCAGGCCACGTGACTTGTCACGTGATACTCTCTGTGGGGCCCGAATTTGAAAGGCTTTGTCACATCCTATTAGGTGGATACTGTGTTGTTTTTTTCCCTGCTACAGTAATCATACATTGCAATGCAGTCATATGGGGTGAGCCGACTTCCCGAGCGGACTGGCCGGCACAGCGGACAGTTGGGGTGGGGAAGCAGACAGATGGTCGGACATGCTGTAGAAATATTGGAAGACACCAATTACACGCCGAATCTGATCGTGCCACTGTCATTTGTGCCTAATTCTGTCTTCAGAACCGATAGCTTTTCGTCCGGCTAGTCTTCTTTTTCTTCTTCTTCTTTACAAAACTGCAATCATCATCATCATCATCATCATCATCATCATCATCATCATCATCATCATCATCATCATCATCATCATCATCATCATCATCATCGTCGTCATCTTGATCCCGACTGTTCATTACACTGATGTGGAAATCACAATTTCAGCCCTCGGCAGCAGGAGGTGGTCTATTTCCTACCTACTTCCTTTCACTATCTCGTGGATGCTTTTTAGGTTGTGATCTAAAACCAGTATTGTTCCAGCCGTTCCTATCTAATCTATAATGAAAATCAACAATTGCAATCACTGACGAGGAAGATATATCTATCTTTCTTTCGTTCCTATCTCCCTCCGTTGACCTTTGGAGTAAGGCAAATTTAAATTAAATTTTAAATCTTACGATTAAATTAAATGAGTGAGCTACGTTTGATATTGGGTTTCTATTCCTTTGCCTTTCCCAGGGCGAGTCTTTTTGCACACCTTTCTTTGTAATCGGTACGTGTAATAAGAAATAGCAGATTACCGTCATACGTAACAATAGCTTCGTCACTCTGATCGCGAGACTGACTTTGCGTCGAGAAGAACAAGAATAAGAACAAGAACAAGAAGGAGGAGGAGGAGACAACAACAACAACAACAACTTCTACTACTACTACTACTACTACTCTTACTACTACTACTACTACTACTACTACTACTACTACTACTACTACTACTACTACTACTACTACCACTTTACTGTAAAATGTATATAATTGTCTTGTGTGTTAGCTAGGTGGTGTGTATATATGTGTGTGATAAGTGCTATGAATCGCCATGTAGGTCTACCGTGAGATATGTGTGCTATATAAATCGTTGTATTACTACTTCTATTATTATTATTATTATTATTATTATTATTATTATTATTATTATTATTATTATTATTATTATTATTATTATTATTATTACTACTACTACTACTACTACTACTACTACTACTACTACTACTACTACTACTACTACAGGAGGTGGGGATAGCTGAAAACCTATTTATATGAGCTTTTAAGTTTAATTTCTGGTGTGCAACATAAAATGTATCTTCGCCTTATCTTTTCTGTACTTTAAATTAACCATTAATTTCGGACACTCTTTTACAGCTTCAGCCGGAAAACACAGACACACATGTAACCTACGAACGCGCGAGCGCGCGCTTACCCTACTCCACAAACCTTTCCCCCTTACCCCCAACACACACAATGTTCAAAACATTGTTGAGTGCAGTTCAAAGATGGAGAGCCGTTAGTGGTTGTCATGGTTTATCTTGGACTTTATCTGCTGCTCGTTCATCACTTGGAACGCCGCCATTTTATTCACGGCGCCATGACACAGAGTGTATCTAACCCAACTTTTCTTTCTTTGTATTTTCTGTTCTGGTAAAGCAGAATAGGTTACGTTAGACAAATAAATAAGGAATGGAATAATAAATACATAAATACATAAATAAATAAATACACAAATAAATAAATAAAATAACGGATTTGATAATTGTGTGGGACTGAGAGTGGACGTGTGTAGTGATAGTCGAGGTGTGTTTGTGTGGGTGGGAGATGTTGGCGATAATAGGGGAGGGTTTGGATGTGGTCTTGGTATGTTTGGGAGAGATGTGTGTGTGTGTGCGTGTGTGTGAGTGAGAGAGATATTCTGTTGCTGCATGCTCTGCATAGGTTTGTGTGCAACATTGCAATAAATTGTCTTCTTTTTTGGGTGGTTTTCTTGAAGTGCTTTTGTTCTATTTATGGTTATCTATATTGTTATTTTATGCATGTCATATGATTGCAGACTAGTAGATAAATAATGTCACAGTTCCATTTCCAGACCAAGTTTTTGTTATGCAATTTATAGTGGCTAAAAATTAAAGTCTCGTCAGTCAACCTTTTATAATCCATGATAAGATAGTGCGGAAGACGTTGATTGTTTGATTTTTATGGAAGCCATTAAAACGCCAGTAGAATTTCCGAGAGCTTTTCTTATTTTGTCCTGTCCATGGCGTACTCTAGAGTATACGCTATGGTCCTGTCCCAAAATTAGTACTTTCTCTGCCGGTATCAGCTACTTACTACGCTTTTATTTTTTATCAAAAATTAACAGTAATAGTATATTTTTAAAACATAAATGCGAGTCGTGTTTTGTGTGTGTGTGTGTGTGTGCGTGTATGTGTGTGTGTGCGTGTGTGCGCGCGCGCGTTTGTGTTTTAATTCAAATGTTTAAATATTTGTTTATGTTTATATATTTAATTTTTTTAAATGAATGTGTGATATGTAAATAATGTGAAATGGCATTGTGTGTGTGTTTTTGTGTGTGTGTGTGTGCGCGCGCGTGTGTGTTTTAATTCAAATGTTTAAATATTTGTTTATGTTTATATATTTAATTTTTTTAATGAATGTGTGATATGTAAATAATGTGAAATGGCATTGTGTGCGGGTGTGCTCGCGCGCGCGCGCGCGCGCGCGTGTGTGTGTGTGTATTCATTTAATTATTTTTAAAATAACTTTTGTTTACCGTTGGGCTTTCGATCATTTTATGGCAATGTTAAAAGAAGGTTTGAATATTCTTTCCTTATACTTTATGTGTACATAAAATAAGAGAGAGATAGAAAGAAAGAAAAAAAGAAAGAAAGAAAGAGAGAGAGACAGACAGACAGACAGACAGACAGACAGACAGACAGAGAGAGAGAGAGAGAGAGAGAGGGGGAGAGAGAGAGAGATGCTAAGTAACTCCTTACCCAGCAAGTTTATATTTGATTAGTTATTTAGTTATTTAGTTTAGGTTGTTTTTTTAATATAAGAAAGATTAATTCACAATTTTAAAAAGCTTAATTGTAATGAAACTAGTTTCATTTTTTGGTTGACAATTTATGGCTTCCAAGAATGGTTAGATTTGCTATTTTCAAAACGCGTTGTAAGAATTGTTCTGTGGTGTGTTTGGGTTGTTTTGTGTAGTTTTTGTTTTGTTTGGTCTGCCCTGCTTGCAGGTGATAGTGGAAGGTTTAACTGTAATTCTTCCCCCCACGTGCGTTTATCGTGTCGGATCTCTCATCGGATTTTATTTGAAAATATTTCTGCGAGTCGTCGCCGGCCTTTGAAGGGTATTTTACATTTTGCGGGCCCCCTAGATTAGATGCCAACCGGCAGGCTCCGACACGCGATCTCGTCTTATCTCGTCTTTTACGGCGCGGGGTGAGATTATTAGGCGGTTGCGTAGAAACGGTGTTTATAGTGGTTTATTAATGGCCATCACGTGACACGCGATAAGCGAAGAGTGACAGAGATGGCGGCCGACGGAGCTTCCGTGGTTGGGGCTCCGCTTCAAAGGAAATCCTGTTTTCCTTTTCCGCATCTCCCGTCGCCAAGCTTTGTTTTGCAATTACAGTCCGTAAATGTTTTCATTTGGGGCAAGTTCCGTCACTGCTCATCGTCCGTAATTTCTTTTTATATTTTAGTGGCGGAGACAAGTCGGCCAAGTTTTGTTTCCCTGTAACACAAATTCCAAGTGCATCACGTGCGCGCTTAGCGCATAACGGCCGTAAATAACGGTAAACTTGTGCGTGATGATAGCAACATCCTTCCATCCATTACTTTCTTGTCTTTACTTTGTTTTGCCAGTTAGCGAAACATATTATTAAGCCAATGAGAGCCAACGATGTCTGTACTTGTGCCCGATGAAGAGATTTGTTTAAAAATTGGTTTTCTTCTTTCGGCTCATTCTTAGCACTGGTCGTGTCTTCCAATCCTACTCATATCCACTCCCAATCCCATTACTATCCATTCCCACGTCCCACTGTTGTTACAAAAGGGGTGGCAGTGGGGTGCAGTAGGTAGCGCCGTTGACTCAGCGGTGTAAAGGACAGCAAACAATTGTAACATCGAATATTAAGTGATAACATTGCAGACAGCGGTGTAAAGGACAGCAAACAATTGTAACATTGAATATTAAGTGATAACATTGCAGACAGCGGTGTAAAGGACAGCAAACAATTGTAACATTGAATATTAAGTGATAACATTGCAGACAGAGGTGTAAAGGACAGCAAACAATTGTAACATTGAATATTAAGTGATAACATTGCAGACAGTGGTGTAAAGGACAGCAAACAATTGTAACATTGAATATTAAGTGATAACATTGCAGACAGTGGTGTAAAGGACAGCAAACAATTGTAACATTGAATATTAAGTGATAACATTGCAGACAGCGGTGTAAAGGACAGCAAACAATTATAACATTGAATATTAAGTGATAACATTGAATATTAAGTGATAACATTGAATATTAAGTGATAACATTGAATATTAAGTGATAACATTGAATATTAAGTGATAACATTGAATATTAAGTGATAACATTGAATATTAAGTGATAACATTGAATATTAAGTGATAACATTGCAGACAGCGGTTCCAAGCTGGTTGACAGCCTGCAATGCCTAAAAATAACATGACCCCCATCCACTACTCCTTGGAATGAGAGTATAAACCGAGGACTAGTTTGTGAACGCACCTATTCCATAGCACGGACTTAAAAGATCTTGACGTGGCATTGCCCTTGACCGCTGAGTGCCAGCTACCTAAATACCGCCTACAAGCACTAGGTCCCTTCTCCCTGGCGCTGTCAGTGGTTGCTCACAATGGTGCTCAGTTGTCTGGGGCGCCGGAGGATGCGCCTAAAAGGGCGCCCTAGCCCAGGGCTGTTGGAGTTACAGACTGTAACCTTCAGCACCTCTTCAGCTGGAAAAGCGGTTAAGAGGGCGCCTTAGCCCTGGGCTGTTGGACTTAGAGCCTGTAACCTTCAACACCTCTTCAGCTGGAAAAGCGCTATTTAAAAATAAAAATTGTTAGAACAGTTCGGTAACTAAAAAGATATGATAAGGTAAGGTGGGAAATGCAAGCTGCGGACATGTTTTTAATTATTATTGATGGCGGACAAAGTTGTAACAGCCTACTATAGACTATAGGGCACATAACAGTCTACTTAGCGGGAATTGCTCCAGTTTTCGCTTGAAAAGAAAAATGCATCATAAGATTTCAGCTCAATGCTATCCAAGCGTTTTTAATGTGTATGTTTTAGTAGTTGTAAAGCTATTTCTTTTTATTTGTTTGTTTGTTTGTTTCTAATTAATTAATTTATTTTTATTTTGGTAGAATTTCGTTACTTATTTCTAAGTTTTTAAAATAATTGTTCCCTCTCACTTATTCATTTATTCTTATTTCAATCAAATTATCATTTAAATGGGTATCCTTAAATTGTTTAAAGGCCCCTTAGGAGTTGGGACTTTAGATCCCCTTGAATCCATAAACTCTATCTGTAACGCTTCGAAAACCTCGCACCCTGGCTTTAGTGGAAGATTTGTTAGGTGGCTTGTTTTGTACCCTTGTAGATTTCTTGTAGAAAAATATGGCCCTGAAATGATGATAGTATGAGTGTGCGTGTGTGCGTTTGTGTGTGTGAGTGTGTGTGTGTGTGTGTGTTTGAGAGAGACAGACAGACAGACAGACAGAAAGAGACAGACAGAAGGGCAGACAGGCAGACATACTAATCTCTTCGCTGTAAGAATTGTCGGTCCACCAGTCCATTGTAAAGCTTACACTCGTCCCTAATTTCATGTGGGCGGTCTCAATGTGTGCTCTTGCCGCATCTCCACGTTGATATTGTTACTTTGTTGGAGGCAGACGAAATACTGTGGAGACTGGCCCATCTTGCAGTGTATATTCTTTGGAGCGCCCGCTTCAAGAGGGATTTATCACAGCGACCTTTGCCCTTAGCGGCGGCGACGTCTAGCGGATCCATTCATCCCGCCAAGAGGAGATAATTAATCATGACTTATCCTTCTTTTCTTGCTGCGAGCAAAAGAAACGGTTATTTAGAAATGAGCGCGAATAATTTAGAGAGCTAGAAAAGCCATCCAGGTCACTGGGCGATTTGGGAGCCAGGCTTATTATGCATCAACATCCATAATTGTAGCTTCGTTCCAGATAGAGATAAGCACAGCAGCACGGTAGAATAGTAAAGCATCGTCATCACAAAGCTGGCACCGAGAGGAAGGATAGTTGGGAATGATGGTTTTTTGTGTGGCCTGACAGGTTTTGGGCAACACCCAACACAAACACAATTCTCTCCCTCCCCCTCCTCTCTCTCTCTCTCTCTCTCTCTCTCTCTCTCTCTCTCTCTCTCTGTTTCGTCATCGCCATGGTCATCGCCACCGTCTAGTCGCTATCGTCGCCATCATCATCATCATCATCATCATCATCATCATCATCATCATCATCATCATCATCATCATCATCATCATCATCATCATCATCACTTTGGTGCTAGAACTTTTTTTCTCGCTGAAAAAGAACCGGCTGATTACTGACATGATAACTCTTTCCACGGGCGTCCCAAACCTCTTCCCTTTGAGATGTGACCATGTTTTAATGTACCATGTTTGTTACGTTTGTTCATTATTCTTGAATGAATTGTCTGTGTAGCACAGGTCTATTGAAATGGTCGGACACGAAGTTTTTATTAGTTTTCGCAAATATTACACACAAAAACTGTATGAACACATAAGCAAATGGTCATCTCATACATAGCGTAAATTATAAATGTTTAT
Source organism: Oncomelania hupensis (assembly GCA_036898135.1). Lineage (NCBI taxonomy): Eukaryota > Metazoa > Mollusca > Gastropoda > Littorinimorpha > Pomatiopsidae > Oncomelania > Oncomelania hupensis. The sequence goes on along the minus strand of CM072518.1, from coordinate 12,764,834 downwards.
AAGCTTGTGAGCAATTTCCATCTCCACTTCAAACGTACTTTAATCCATTTTGCACTGTTCTGTCTTTGCCACTGGGTATAAAATGATGTAGTCATTGTTGCTTAACTCTCTACCTGTGCGATACAAACTGGACGAAATGTCTTGAGCATGGCTGCATAGAGAATCGCGTTATACAAATTATGGTCATCATCATCATCATCATCATCATCATCATCATCATCATCATCATCATCATCATCATCATCATCATCATCATCATCATCATCATCATCATCATCATCATCCTCATCATCATCATCATGGCTTTCAGGCTGGTTAACAGCAAGTGAAGATGACGTTGTTATCCCTGAGGAGAAAATTAGTCCGTAACGCGATATTTGCCAGCCACACACCGCCCGATTTAAGCTTCCTTTTTCCTTCAACTTGCTGTTTTTCAAAAGTGATGATGATGATGATGATAATGATAATGATGATGATGATGATGATGATGAGTTATATTGTTGCTTTTGTCTTCTTCTTCTTCTTCTTCTTCTTCTTCTTCTTCTTCTTCTTCTTCTTCTTCTTCTTCTTCTTCTTCTTCTTCTTCTTCTTCTTCTTAGTAGTAGTAGTAGTAGTAGTAGTAGTAGTAGAAGTAGGAGTAGTAGTAGTAGTAGTAGTAGTAGTACATGTAGTAGTAGTAGTAGTACATGTAGTAGTAGTAGTAGTAGTAGTAGTTGTTGTTGTTGTTGTTGTTGTTGTTGTGGTTGTCGTTGTCTTCTCATTCTTAGTGTTTTCGTTGTCTTGTTCTTTTTATTATTGTTATGATATTCTTATTGTTGTTGTTGTTATTATTACTTTTATATCTAACATAAGCCTAATCTCCTTTTTTTCACCATTATGTCTCTCGTTTCCAAACCTTATCGCTTGCCATGACATTCACGTGGTTTCATTCCGCTGTGGGAGAAAGTGATCATTACAGTTAAGCAACGCGTTGCACGCTTTACACAAAACAGACCACCAAAACCCGGAATAACCATTTAGCTGTTGACAGCGCATGCGCAACGAGGTCGTCACATTTCCGCTTCCTGTGTCGAAGGTTAAATGGCGTGTCAAACTAGGTAGTCATGTCTACGTCTTCTATATCCAGGGTGAATATGAGGATACGCTTTGTACCTTAGCCTGCGTAAAGAAATCTGAAGGAAAGTTTGTAATTGACACCAGATTGTAATCATTGAGACTGTTTTTACCGCCCATGTGTTTTGAGTTTTGCTGAGTCAGAACATTTAGAAATTCTGACTGCTTTTGAAACCATTATTTAATTTTCATATACATATGTACATTGTTTGTGTGTTTTTTTAGAACAACGATTAAAAAAAACACACACAAATAATGTACATATATATAAAAAATAAATAAAATAACGGTTTCAAAAGCAGTCAGAATTTCTGACTCTAACGATTTAAATACCCCAGTGAAGGTGCCGAGGGTTTCAGTATAAAGTGTATCCCCACTTTCTGGAAATTTAGTGCTTTAAATTCCCACTGTCGCTGTCTTTCTCCTTTGTTCTTTCTCATTCCTACTCTGTTCTGTCAATCTACTATACTTACTATACTATCTTCTTCGCTAGATCAGTCACCTACCTTTTTTCATGAAAACTCTTCCGGGACTAAACTCCTCATTTATGTGTGAGGTCTGTTGGATCAGCTTGAAAATATTGGACGCTTTCTGCCGGGTGGTCACTTGGGCTTTCGATGATGTTATTATTTGGCAATGTAGGCATTTTATATGTATGTTTTTGTTGATATTTTGTAATGATGTTTATATTCTATTTTGTTTTTGTAAACGGGGGTTCGAGAAATTAGAGTATAGCTTCAGCGTCCCCTGCGTGGGACGTCTTTATTGTAAAGTGACCGGCTGGCGGAGTGACTTCAGTGTTGCCACTAGGATTGTTTCGGCAGATATTTTATGCGGATCAGGAGCGAGTCCTCTTTCAGCGAAGTTGCGGTCTTGATTTTGTAGTCCTGATTCGGCTATTCTGGTCATGACTTGGCGCGGAATAGTCCACTGGACCTAAAGCAATAATCATGTAATGTAATGTAACGATTATAAAGTGTAAAAGTATCAAACGTTCAGAGGTGAAGTTATTCTAGAATGCAAAATTTGCCTCTGGAAACTGTTGAAGACTTTGTGAAGAATTGATCAGAGGGAAATGATAATGGAAAACCATACCCCTTGGGGTCATGAGCAATCTTGCCACTGTAGATTGTTCTAACCTATAAAGGGAAAAGTGAAAGCCCCAGTTGAAAACATGTCTTTCCTTTATAGGCAAGACCGATTCACTGCGGCAACAGTACCCCCGTTGGAGTGCCGGGGGTTTCAGTATAAATAGTATCCCCACTTTCTGGAAATTTAGTGCTTTAAATTCCCACTGCCGCTGTCTTCCTCATTTGCTCTTCTTCGCTAGATCAATGACCTACCTTTTTTTCTTGAAAACTCTTCCTGGACAAGACTCCTTGTTTGTGTATGAGGTCTGTTGGATCAGCTTGGGAGTGTTGGACGCTTTCTGCCGGGTGGTCACTAGGGCTTCCTATGATGTTATTATTTAGCAATGTAGGCATTTTATATGTATGTGTTTTGTTGATAATTTATAATGATGTTTGTATTCTATTTTGTTTTTGTAACCGGGGGTTCGAGTAGTTGGGGTAAAGCCTCAGCCGTCCCCTGCGTGGGATGTCTTTATTGTAAAGTGACTGGCCGGTGGAGGGCATTCAATTTTCCCACTAGGGTTGTTTCAGCAGATCATTTATGTGGATCGGGGGTTGTCCGGTCCTGATTTGGCTTGGAAGAGTCCGCTGGACCTAAAGCAACAATCAATTAATCAAACAATCAATCAATGGAAAACCACGCTTTCGCCTAAAGGGACATATCAAACTGGGATGCATAGAATATAAAATAATAATTACAAAGCACAACAGTGAATAAGTCCATTTACGTCTATTGGTAGATGTTACACCCCAATTGTCTACACGCGTCCCCTCATAATGACAATGACAACGAACTCTACTTCAACCTATCTATCTATCTATCTATCTATCTATCTATCTATCTATCTATCTATCTATCTATCTATCTATCTATCTATCTATCTATCTATCTATCTATCTATCTATCTATCTATCTATCTATCTATCTATCTATCTATCTATCTATCTATCTATCTATCTATCTATCTATCTATCTATCTATCTATCTATCTATCTATCTATCTATCTATCTATCTATCTATCTATCTATCTATCTATCTATCTATCTATCTATCTATCTATCTATCTATCTATCTATCTATCTATCTATCTATCTATCTATCTATCTATCTATCTATCTATCTATCTATCTATCTATCTATCTATCTATCTATCTATCTATCTATCTATCTATCTATCTATCTATCTATCTATCTATCTATCTATCTATCTATCTATCTATCTATCTATCTATCTATCTATCTATCTATCTATCTATCTATCTATCTATCTATCTATCTATCTATCTATCTATCTATCTATCTATCTATCTATCTATCTATCTATCTATCTATCTATCTATCTATCTATCTATCTATCTATCTATCTATCTATCTATCTATCTATCTATCTATCTATCTATCTATCTATCTATCTATCTATCTATCTATCTATCTATCTATCTATCTATCTATCTATCTATCTAGGATCCAGCGGACTGCAAAGAGCCGAATCAGGACCACAACTTGGTTGAAAGAGGACTCGCACCCGATCCGTATATAAGGTCTGCTGAAACAACTCTAATGGTAACACTGAAGGCACTCTATCAACCGGTCTCTTTACAGCGAAGGCACACCATGCAGGAGACGTTGAGGCTGTGCTCTAATTTATCGAACCCCTGTTTACAAAAACAAAATAGAATATAAACATCATTATAAAATATTAACAAAACTCATAAATATAAAATGCCTACATTGCTAAAATAATACAATAGAACGCTGTAGTGATCATTTGGCAGAAAGCGTCCAATATCCCCAAGCTGACCCAACAGACCCCATACACAAATGAGGAGTTAGGGGAGAATTTTCAAGAAAAAGTTAGGTGACTGGTCTAGCGAAGAAGACAGTATCTTATATAACAGATTAGGAACGAGAAAGAACAAATGAGAATGACAATAACAGTGGTAATGTAAAGCATTAAATTTCCACAAAGTGGAGATACATGTACTATTTATACAGAAAACTCCGGCACCCCAAATGGGATTGCCGGTGGAGAATCAGAAGACATGCTGCGAGACTGAAAGCTAAGGAATCTGTGAATGTGAGGGAGTGTGTAGGGAGTCAGGCTGCTACATGTACAGCGTTATGGAGGGAGTATGTAGAGAGTCAGCCTGCTGCATGTACAGTAGCGTTACAGCGTCAAGTATGCGGAAGAGGTGGGAAGTGAAGTCACGCAGGCCACTGTTTACAAACCTCGGTTGTTTCGCTGCTGATGGTGTTGACGTCGTGGCGGTGGGATGCCAAGCAGCTTGAAAATCCGTAGACGCGGATTTGGTGAGCGAATTCGCAAGAGAGTTGCGGGAGCGAATTTAAAATTAATAATTTCGGCGATCAATTGTATTATCATTACATAAAGCTATGGAAAAAGTGGCTCTGAAGATGAATAGAATGATTACCACTATACAATAGTATTGAAAATATGAATGATATATTTCTCTTCTTCAGATAATATCGTTTTCTAATTCTAAATAGTTTTAAACGCAAATGTCTTTCTTTCGTTCTCCTTTTATTTATTTATTTATTTATTTATTTATTTATTTATTTATTTATTTATTCATTAGGAAGATAAGTAAAACGTCAGAAGGAGACAATGATGACAAAATAAAAGATTCTCTATCCATTATATTTATATTTATTTATTTATTTTAGCAAAATTGCGCTCGAAATGTTCGATTATGAGTGTTTTCATTTCTTCTTCTGGTTGTATTCTGTCCTGAAACGACGTAGCCTACTGTTCAAATCACCAACCACAGGCGCTTGTATCAGGACACGCGAGCGCCTATGCCTGTGACGCGTCTCCCTTATAGATAACCAAAGGGAGACGCGTCACAGGCATAGGCGCTCGCGTGTCCTGATACAAGCGCCTGTGTCACCAACATACATTTGCTTCTCTAACTGTATATACCAAAAGACGCAAATACCATCATCTGTTAACGCGCAAACAAGCGCCATATTTATATTCTCCTTTCACTATACAAAGCTTTAGAACAGTCCAGAATGATGTGACCAATCAGAAAAAAGATCGACACAAACACGCACTGTCTTACATCATAGAATATTCTACAACATTCGAAGATGTGCGTAAGCTTACTTGCTACGAGATAAATTATCGAACTTTCCGTCGGTGGTAAACAAGCAATTCTAAAAAGATCTCAATATTGATGCAACAATACCGACCGAAGAAAACAAATTAACATTATGCAAAGGCTTTGTACGCCAAACACAATGTTTGTAATTCTTCTGTGCATCTCAATCGTAAACTTGTGTCGCATGACATAGTGTTATACCACCAACCGCAACACACTCACCTATACACTCGCGTATACAAACACACTCACTCACACACATCCACCCCCCACACCCCCCCCCCACACGCTCTCTCTCTCTCTCTCTCTCTCTCTCTCTCTCTCTCTCTCTCTCTGTTTAAGCCATACTGACTTTCTTGTCACATTTTTAAAATTCTGATTCCAAATAGGAATAGACCTACCAAGTCTTTCAAGTCCCATATCTCCAAATAATGTCAGTACTTGCTGCGGCAAGATCAATGCGTTTATTTTGCAGGATCAGAATTAACAGGATGCCCTCGTGCTAGTATAAGTAAGCGGTTTGAAATTTACGACCCTGTCTTGTAGGTGTAAGGGACGTTACCGTGAAGGCAGGTGCGTATCCGTTAGTAAGCTACCGTGACCAGTAGACGGAGGAAATCTTGCAGGGTGGTCTTTTTACAGGTGCCGGGCAGAGAAGCTACTATAGTCTAAACCTTTAATGTCTAAATTTTTAATGTCTAAATTTTTAATGTCTAAACCTTATTGTGCAGACCAATGTCTAAATCTGTAATTTGTAAACCTTTAATGTCTAAATCTGTAATGTCTAAACCTTTAATGTCTCATACTTTAATATCTAAATCCTTCATGCACAAACCTTTATTGTCTTAACCTTTAATGTCTACATATTTACATTTCTAAACTTTATTGTACACATCTGTACTGTATAAACCTTAACTTCCTAAACCTTTAATGTCAAACCTTTATTGTCTGAATCTTTACTGTCTAAGTCTTTATTATGTTTATTTATAATGTTTAAACCTTATTGTACAAATTTACCTTTAATGTCTAACCGTTCAATGTCTCATTTCCTTCCCTTTGTGTCTAACTTGAAAGAGAAATTCTTGCAAACATAAACACAGGTAACAAAGTCTCTCTTTCTTTCTCATCCAAAACTCTGTCTATATGTCTGTCTGTCTCTCTTTCTGTCTCTGTCTGCCTCTAGCTATTTATATCAATCTCTCTCTCTCTCTCTCTCTCTCTCACACACACACACACACACACACACACACACACACACACATACTGCCTCTATACGGATTATCACAGAATATATGAGTTCATGTTCTACGATTGTACATATAAATTAAGAAGAACTAAAAATGTCTTTTGTAGATCATTCCCTTGCATGAAGCCTTTGAAGAAGGTTATTGAAACCGAAAATTTGACAGATGTTAAAGAACTGACTGGATGTGTTCTTGTCCAATTTTTCTATTTTTTGATATTTCAATTTTTTTCAAGTTCCTTTTACGTCATTGAATTGTTTTCCACTGTTATTGACTCTCTCTCTCTCTCTCTCTCTCTCTCTCTCTCTCTCTCTCTCTCTCTCTCTCTCTCTCTCACTCTCTCTCTCTTTCTCCGCATGATTGTGCGATGTAGTAGAGCATGGTGTAATTGAAACAGGAAACAGCACTCAGAGAGTGGGCAAGGGCAGGGTAGGGGCTATTTACGGGTTAGCAGCAACCGCTGAATTACCGCACCAAGCTTCGTTTATTTTCCGAGCCGTTATCTACCCGTTACCCGCACGTGCGTTCCGCGCAGCCTCTGTGCGCACGTCGGCGCTCAACCAACCGTAGCTTGACTCGCCAGGCTGTAGGAACTTGATCCTAACCAGCCTTTCTTGCGGCAAGGCTACTTCTGTTTTGCTGAGAGATAGTGCAGTAGCAGATACTACGGATTGATAAAGATGTCGCGAGAGATCTCGTACTTTGTACCGAGACCCTGCGATGCGCGCCACACTTTGCCTAATAATAACATCTGGCCAAATCCCGTCTCGCCTAAATGCCTACCGACTCTCTCGCAGTCATCCCGTTTCGCCTAAATACTTATCGACTCTCACAGAAAAGATCCAGGCAACTGACGTTAGACGCAATTAGTAATAGACCTTTTGCAGCAATATAACGGGTTGTTACTAAGGGGTTAGAGTTAGGGTTAGTCCACCCGAAAGAAACGCTGACCCCAATCCGAGTGTCAGAGGCTGTTAAGGACACATAGCCTACACATAGCCTACACATAGCCTACATATAGCCTACACATAGTCTACACATAGTCTACATATAGCCTACACATAGCCTACACATAGCCTACATATAGCCTACACATAGTCTACACATAGTCTACACATAGCCTACACATAGCCTACACATAGCCTACACAAAACTTGCACATAGCCTACAAATAGCCTATGCTTGATAGATCTCTGACATTTAGCTAGCATTTAGTGGCCACTGGCCAATACTGTGCACCATTTTGCACTGTGGGTGGTTTCTAATTACATTATGTGAAAAATTTAGAGACTAAGAGAGAGAGAGAGAGAGAGAGAGAGAGAGAGAGAGAGAGAGAGAGAGAGAGACAGACAGACAGACAGACAGACAGACAGACAGAGACAGAGAGAGAGTGAGTGAGAGAGAGAGAGAGAGAGAGAGAGAGAGAGAGAGAGAGAGAGAGAGAGAGAGAGAGAGAGAGAGAGAACAGCAACAAAACAACAACAACAGATTGTGAAGACAATAGAAGTCACGGTAAGTAAAGTTAAACCATGGTTAATAATTTTAAGCTTACTGAATAAACAGTCTACCAAAGATAACACCCTGGGCGCAGCCTTGCCTTAACCTAACTGCCAGGTGCAACGCAATCACAGGAGGAGGAGGTTAATGGAATTGAAATTGTCATCCGTCTTTCACCGCCGCCATTTTGATTACGTGGACCGGTTAGCAAGATAAACAGACGAAGCGATCAGAACGTCATCAGTTCATGTGCCAGCGTCACTCAGATCGTCATCGCGGTTTGCGTAGATGGCGAAATAAGAAGTGATTCTTACCGAGATCGGTGTATGAACATAGCGCACCTAAGAGCACAATCGTAACTCGCGTTTGACTGTGAACAAAGCGACACTGCACATCATCATCATCATCATCATCATCATCATCATCATCATCATCATCATCATCATCATCATCATCATCATCATCATCATCATCATCATCATCATCATCATCATCATCAAAACGATAAGGGTATTTATATTGCGCTTTTTCCTAACGACATCAGTTCAAAGCGCATATAATTATCAAAGAAATTTGACAAATGAATGACGCCATTGATGACATATGGAATGTTTCTAAGGAACCTTCTACTTGTGAATTGTGTGCATAACATTGAAAGTGAAGGACTGCTTTTTTTTCTTCTTCTGGTCTTCACCCTCCTCCTCCTCTTCCTCCTCCTCCTCCTCCTCCTCATCATCATCATGTTAATGTTAACGTTGTGTTTTTAAAATATCTTCTTTGAATTTTCTTCCTCCTCCTTTCCTTTCCTTTCTTCTTCTTCTTCTTCTTCTTCTTCTTCTTCTTCTTCTTCTTCTTCTTCTTCTTCTTCTCCTCCTCCTCCTCATTCTCCTCCTCCTTCTCATCATCATCATCATCATCATCATCATCATCATCATCATCATCATCATCATCATCATCATCATCATCATCATCATCATCATCATCATCATCTTCTTCTTCTTCTTCTTCTTCTTCTTCTTCTTCTCCTTCTTTTTCTTCTTCTTCTTGTTGGCTGCACGTGTTTGGCTGAGCTCTTGACTTTTGTATGTGCAGTCATTGTCTTTGACGAAACACCACTCCACACAAGTTGATAGTTTATTGTACCATGGGTCGAGGTTTTCTGAGGGTGGGATGGTGGATGTGTCGCGGAGGTGGGTTGGCGGGGTGGGTTGGACTTCAGATTTGAAGTGGTGGGGTTAGATACATTCTATGGCAGTATCTTCAGATTGAAAAGTGGAATCGCAGTCACTTATAGAAATGGAAAACAGTTGGTAAGTAGCAAGCGAAAATCTTGGATAGAACCTCAACCTTTTAGAGTAAAACACTGAAATTAGTGAGCAGAGGCGCGTTATTAAGTAAGTGTGCATCTTGGAATGACTTTAGGTAAAGAGTCGTCACCCTTGCCCTTTATTATTTCGCCCCGTCCTCCCCTTTCCCACCCCCCTCCTTCCACCCTCAACATACACACAAACACACACACACACACACACACCCAAACACACCCACAAACACACACACACCCACACACACACACATTCACGTCCATCGTTTCCTTCTCGATTTTCGCCTGGTCTTAATTTTTATCAAAATACCTTTCATACTTTTATTATTGGTAAAGGTTTGTTAAATTAGAGCGTTCCATTTTCTCTCTTTGGTTCTTTGTGTTATACATTGCTGTGTGTGTGTGTAGGTGTGTGTGTGGTTGCGTGTGTGCGTGCGTGTGTGTGTGTGTGTGTGTGAGCGTGTGAGTAGATTGCAGTGGAGAAGAAAACAGTTTTTTCACCACTGCGAGCAGGTCATCGTATTGTCCAATGGCTTGTGTGATGGTCTGTCGGACTTCGTCGTTGGTGATGTGCTGGGTATAGGAAATGCCCAGAAGTCTTCTGTAGCACCTCATCTCCATGCTGACCCCTTGGGGTCATGAGCAATCTTGCCACTGTAGATTGTTCTAACCTATAAAGGGTACAGTGAAAGCCCCAGTTGAAAACCTGTCTTGCCTTTGTAGGCATGACAAATTAACTGCGGCAACAGTTCCCCCCGTTGGAGTGCCGGGGGTTTCAGTATAAATAGTATCCCCACTTTCTGGAAATTTAGTGCTTTAAATTCCCACTGTCGCTGTCTTCCTCATTTGCTCTTTCCCATTCCCGATCTGTCCTACCACTCTGCTATACTATATTCTTCTTCGCTAGATCAATGACCTACCTTTTTTCTTGAAAACTCTTCCTGGACAAGACTCCTTGTTTGTGTATGAGGTCTGTTGGATCAGCTTGGGAATGTTGGACGCTTTCTGCCGGGTGGTCACTAGGGCTTCCTATGAATGAACTATTTAGCACTATAGGCATTTTATATGTATGTTTTTTTGTTGATGATTTATAATGATGTTTGTATTCTATTTTGTTTTTGTAATCGGGGAGTTCGCGTAGTTGAGGTCAACCCTCAGCCGTCCCTCGCGTGGGATGTCTTTATTGTAAAGTGACTGGCCGGTGGAGGGCATTCAATTTTCCCACTGGGGTTGTTTCAACAGATCTTTTATGCGGATCGGGGGTTGTCCGGTCCTGATTTGGCTCGGAAGAGTCCGCTGGACCTAAAGCAATAATAAATCAATCAATCAATCAATCTCCATGCTGTGTATTCTTCGTTGGAGATCTGCTGTGAGGGTTCATGTTTCGCAAGCATATAGGAAGATGGAGATGACAAGGGAGCGCAGCAGCCTTACCTTGGAATGTAGACTGATGGTCCTGTCTTTCTAAATTGGCTTCAACCTCGCCAAGGCAGCAGTTGTTTGTGCGATCTTGGAGAATATTTGAAGCTATGCACTGTGTTGAGGGATTGGCCTTGGACTTTGATGTCCGTGTTTGATGACATTGGTGTTGTTGGTCATCATTTTGGTCTTCTCTGCACTTATTTCCATTCCATAAGCTCTGGAGGTGGTGTCAAGCCTCTGTACCAGCTTTTCAAGTTCTTGTTCCTCTCCAGCCAATCCATCAATGTCATCCGCAAAACGAAGGCTGGAGATTGCTCTTCCCCCTATGCTGACTGTGCCTTCGTGATCTGCAAGGGCATCTGACATGATGCGCTCTAGGAATATGTTGAAGAGTGTTGGAGAGAGTAGGCATCCTTGACGCACACCGATTGTTGTTCTGAGCCAGTTTCCGATGGCGCTGTTGTGGAGGACTGCACTGGTAGCCTTGTCATACAGGCTTTTGATGACTTCAATAATTTTAGGGCTGATGTTGTACACTGTCATGGTTGCCCACGGAGCTGCATGCCAGACTCGATCAAACGCCTTTTTGAATACGAACACATGATATAGATGTTGTTGGTGCTGTAGGTATTTCCCGCAGATTATTCTGAGGTTGAAAATCTGTTCAGTGGTACTTCGCCCTGCCCTGAATCCTGCTTGCAGCTTGCTCTTCAGCTATGATTTGTTCAGCTTGGGGTTTCAACCTGTTGAGTATTATTTATAGGAGGACCTTGCTGGGATGGCTGATGAGGCTGATGGTGCGGTAATTTTCACATTCCTGAAGGTTACCTGTTTTGGGAAGAGTGATGACAAGCGACTGGGTCCATGGTGTAGGCCACTCCCAACTCTGCCAGATCTTGTTACAGATAATGGTGAGTGCGTCAATCATCGCTTCTCCTCCTGCTTGAAGCAGTTCTGCGGGTATGTTGTCCACTCCCGCTGACTTCCCTTTCTTGTGCGATTGCACTGCTGCCTCAACGTCCTCTCGGAGAATTGGGAGGATTTCTTCTTCTTCTCTGTTCTCTGGACATGCTAGAACTGATGGGTCTCCGTGTGGTGTGTGGTTGTAAAGGTCAGAGCAGTACTCTGTCCATCTGTCCAAGACTTCTTGTTCTTCTGTAAGGCATATGCCAGACTTGCTTTGGATCGTGGAAACCTTGGGCTGTTTAACACTTGTCAGCCACTTCACAGTCTGGTAGGCCTTCTTGCTGTTGTTCTTGTTCAGACTGTTCTCTATTTCCTGGCAGTGATCTTCTATCCAGTTCTCCTTTGCTGTGCGCATGCCTTTTCGGATGTCATTGTTGATTTTTCGGTAGGCATCAGCTCCCTGTGAAGTGTTCTTTTTCTTGTTCATCTCTCTTCGTTTATCACACAGGTCCAAAAGTTCAGGTGTAATCCACAGCTTCTTCTTTGGCCGGTGCTTTCCAAGGATCTCCGTGGCGGCATCAGTCACAGCTAAGTTGAAGGTGGTGGCCATGGTGTTGACATCTACTTCACCAGCTCCCTAAATGAGCAGTGGTGCACATTTCCCTCCAATTGTGGCCTGAAATATTTCTGCCACCTCCGGGTCTTGCAGTTTGTCTCGGTCGAACTTCAGTCTAGTGCACTTTGCTTGTTTACTCTCTTCAAGTGAATCCGGAAAGACATCATCACGAGATCGTGGTCACTTCCGATGTTTACTCCTGGAAAAGTGCGTGTCCTGCCAATGTTGATGCTTGATCTGAAGCGTTTCTTGACCATGATGTAGTCGATCTGGTTGTGATGCTCCCCGCCGGGACTGTGCCATGTCCATCGTCTGGATTTTTTGTGGAGACTAAGCGTGTTTGCTAGTATCAGATTGTTGTATCTGGCAAACTTCAACAGTTTCAGACCCCTGTCATTTATCTCGTTGTTGCAGTGGGGTCCACATGTGTCTCCCCAGTTGTGGTGCGCATCTTGGCCAACCTTGGCATTCCAGTCGCCTTCCACTATGACTATGTCCTTCTTCGGCACTTGGTCAAGGACAGCCTGTAGATTTTCATAGAAATCCTCCACTTCGCTGTCGTCATAGTTTGATGTTGTGGCATATGCCTGGATGATGGTGATGTTGAAAGGGGCTGCTCTCAGGCGGATGGTAATGAGTCTACTGGAAACTGGGCGGCAACCCATGACAGTGGCTAGAATGTTCTTGTGGACCAAGAATCCAACTCCGTGTTCGTGCCTGTCATCTCTACCGCTGAAATAAAGCTTGTGGCCTTTGTCGGTCGTTGTTTCACCTATGCCTTTCCAGCGCAGTTCGCTGATCCCTAAAACGTTCCATCGATAGTTGTCCATCTTGTGGGCCAGTTCTTCTAATTTTCCCTCCGCATTTAGGGTCCTGACATTCCAGTTTCCTATGACGATGTTATTTCTGGTGTGGATCTTGCTAAGTTGTCCATCAGTAGCACACTTATCGCCTCCGTCCTGGTGGCCAACGGCAGGCGCGGTCCTTGTTGACCCGGGCGACGACCGATCCGATATGGAGTAAATGGTTTTATTCATCATGCAGTGTTTCTTGGGCAAGAAAGACCTGGCAGGGCCCAATCCTCTCCAGGCTGTTGGCCACAGCCGATATCCACGAATACAGTGTGGCTCATCTTGGCCCCGAGCACGTGGTCGTTGAACCTGTAGTAACATTAGGTTCCTCCGTCCTGGCCGGTGACTTCTGTGTAGAAGACTCTCGCCCAGTGATGCCGTGCTGACATCACCCTTGTTAGTCGCCTCTTACGACACGTCCGGAAACGTTGGGTCCATTCTAATCTATTTTATTCTATTTATATATTTAACATTCGGTTGTGAATTTTGGAAACAATATTGCTATTGTAGATTTCTTCGTTGCTGCCGACGTTGTTGCCGATGCCTTTTAGATTAATTAGCCTATCCTGCTTTCCAGTCTGTCACATGCGGTAATTCTTGTAAAACTAAGAATATGAAAATTCGTGGAAGAGCCGAAAAGTTTGGTTATATTATATTGCTAATAGCTACAGACATGTCTTTGATTCGACACTAGAAGGTCGGCGTGCAGTTTAGGGCTGGTCTTTATGTGAAAACAAGATGTTTCTACTCCAAAAGAATTTGTAAACGTCTGGGAGAATTTTCTTTCCAATTTCTAGTTCGCCATGTTGGTGATTTATAGGGCCATCTCGTTCTACCACTTATTAGGGGTTTTTTTCCCAAACGACAGGCAGCTGATTCCGTGATGGGAAAATCGTCAGTGTTTCCTCAATGAGAGTTCTGTTTAGATAATACATCCAGATACTCTGACTGCAGTCCACTTTAACCCCTCCTGTGACGAAAAGGGTCGCTGAGGAAAATGGAGAATGCTCGGCGCCAAACCGTTGCGCAAAGCATGTCGCCAGGATGTTTAGAACTCTTCAGATGTTCAGCATGACGCAGTGAGCGATGACGCACAAACGCGTCCGACGTTTACAAGGGGAGAGAATCAAGCGAACTTGAGTTTCGTCAACTTGTCCCGCTGTGTGACAAAGAGTGGCCTCCCATGAGTGAATGCAGTTCACTCCGCTCAGATTTAGCAGTAACGAGTTTTAAAAACGAGTGGTGGTGGTGAGGATGATGATGAGGGGGGGGGAGGTGAAGAGAAGGGGGGGGGGAGGTGAAGAGAAGGGGGGGGGGAGGTGAAGAGAAGGGGGAGTATCGTGTTCCTTAGAGCAGTCAAGTGCAACAAAGACCTAAAAACACGTTTCAGCGATGATCAGCCTCCGAATGGAAGCAGTGTAAGTTAGGTTTGAATGAATGCACGCGCGAACCTTATGTTAACATTGGAAACAAATGTATAGCAAATTCAGGCCTTTCAACATTATTGAAAGTTTGTTTGCAAGGTGTCCATCTCCGCTCCATTGATTTATATGTACACCTCATTTCGTGAATATCGGTTCAGCAGAATCAGCGTAGCAAAGAAAATGCACGCACGCCTACTGTATTAAACGAAAAGAATGGGGAACAAATCACAACGGTTTCCAACATTAATAGATGTGTAGGACTATGTGCGTGATGTTTCTTTGGTAATTCATAAAAACACCCGCGCACACACAAAACACCAATACACACACATGCGCGCACACACATACACGCACGCGCTCTCTCATACACATACACCCACACACACCAATTTACCGAAAATCTATTCAGTGGAAGCAGTGCATCATCAATTAAAAAAGAGCACGCACGTGCTACTATGAAACCATATCCCATCTGCAGCGACTGGTAGGATAATAACAAACGAGAGAGAGAGAGAGACAGAGAGAGAGAGATAGAGAGAAAGAGAGAGGGAGAGAGAGGGGGAGAGGGGGAGATGGTGGGGAGGCAGTAAAACATGGTGGGTGAAATACTCGCCAGGAGAGCACGGTGGAGACCAGGGGTGAGATCTATGATTAGTTTATGACAGAACATTTTCTCACAGTCGCCGTCTCCAATGCACTGCCAATCATGATTCTATATGACGACCTACTAGCGCCAAAACCGATAGTTACCATTATCACGAAATAATTGAAATTAACACGTATTCTGTGTAATGTACAGAGATACACAGTGTTAATTAATAATTATCTGTATTTAAGATACAAGATACAAGAAAACTTTATTATCTCACTTTGAGAAATTAAGACATGTTTTGCAGGCAGTTAAAGGAAGTCATCAATCAATAAAAAGAAAACATAACACCTGTGTCCTACACAGTTGGCACTTCACATTCTTACTGGACATCTAGATTAATTTCATTTTCCTTCTCGCTTATATTATTTGTAAATGTATATAAGATCATACAAATCAATTCTAATCACGGAGATAACTACACAAGCAAAGAAGGGAGGACTTATATTTTACAAACCTTCATAACATGCCACGCCTTCCTAGCGCCAAAACCTGATAATTACAAATATCATGAGAAAATTACAAATATCATAGGATATTTACAATTATCAAGGGATGATTACAAATATCTTCGCGTGATCATGTTTCATTTTCAGTTTTGGCTCTAGCAATCAGTCTGGAAATGGGTCAACGCCAAAAATTTTAATTTTCACTTAATACGTATTAATTGTAAAATTTTACGTATTAATTGTAAACATGTCGCTGATATCACATGATATTTGTAATTATCAGCTTTTGGCTCTAGTAGGCCGTCATACTCGTATTGTGAATTACACATAATGTGAATTACACAGAACACGTGTTAATTACTATTATCACTGATACCTGTAAATGCACGTTTTTGTCGCTAGTAATCCGCCTTCGTCAGAATTAAGCATGATCACGTAAAAATTGTAATTATGAAGTGAAAATTGTAAATTTTATGTGATACTATAGTAAACATTTTCGGTTTTGCGCATTTCCAAGCGGATTGCTAGAGTCAAAACTGAAAATTAATCATAATCACGCGAAGATATTTAAAATTTTTCAATGATAATTGTAAATTATCCCTTGATAATTGTCATTGTTCCATGATATTTGTAGTTATGTCATGATATTTGTAAGTATCAGGTTTTGGCGCTAATAGGTCGTCCTAATTCTATACGGTGTTTTAGTACCCCCACCTTTCTCCACTCTCCCTCACTCTCGTGTCATATCGCGCGGTCATCCTGTAACGGTACGCGTGATGGGTTGAACCAAACATCTATATTCAAATCATCCATCGGGGTGGCTCGGGCATCCTGAGCGTTTTACAGTGCGTTTGATGCAGCAAGTTGGCGCCTTTGCCTGTTTTGAGTTGGATCCTGATAGCGGCCAGCGGCTTCAAAAGCCCTTTTGAGCCGGGAACTGCGAGAATAGTTTGCTGCATTCAGAACTGAAGAACGGGATTCCTCGTGGAAGATGGAGACGAAGGTAGTCAGGGAAAGGCTTAACAAGAAGTGACAACGGAAATGCCTTTTTGAACATGCCTCGTGTCCACGCTTGCTGCTGGAGCCTGTTCACAGTTTGAAGCGAAAGTCCGAGAGCTCTCTTACCCGCAATACACCATTGGGTTGTCAGATGAAGCGATAGTTCCTGCAGGTCCACCGTGGTTTTACATTAGCCGTTGGAAGTGGCTGTTTCAAACTGTAGCTATGCTCTATGGCTCTGGGTGGGTTGTTGGGTGAGGAGGAATTGACATCGGCAGTTATCATTTATCGGGAGCCGACAACTTAAAGTGTGCCTGAAGTCGAGATCCAAATTGTGCAAAAACCTATTCCGTTTCTATTTCACACAAGGTCTAGTTTTTAATTTTTACTCCTCTGCACGACAGTGCTTATCATCCACAGAGGATGCTGGGCTTACATGGGCATAATGGTTAGTGTAACCTATAGGACAGGCGTTTTACAGCATCAATTTCCAAAGCCGAAGACTGCATAACTGTTTATTTTGTTTGAGAGTTTCCAGGCCCTTTAGAGTTTCCTGCGGGTGCTCCGGTTTCATCTCCCACTCCCTCTCCAACCCCCCTTAATAATGCTATTAAATACAGTCAAAATAGGAAAATTAACATTGATTGCCTTCAATTCTTCTTTAATAACGATCTCAATAGATCGGTGCTCTTCCAGTTGTTTTGAAGAAAAGGTGCGTGCATGGCGTTCTGTGTTTATTATTATTATTATTATTATTATTATTATTATTATTATTATTATTATTATTATTATTATTATTATTATTATTATTATTATTATTATTTATTAATTTATTAATTAATTAATTTTTTATGATGATGATCATGATGATCATGATGATGATAACGATTATGCTGATGGTGATGCTTATTATTATTATTATTATTATTATTATTATTATTATTATTATTATTATTATTATTATTATTATTATTATTATTATTATTATTATTATTATTTATTATTATTATTATTATTATTATTATTATTATTATTATTATTATTACTCCTTCGGATGAGAGTGTAAACCGAGTTATAGTCTATGTGTCGCATACATTCCATCATAACGGACTTTAAAGATCCTGACGCTCATGTCCTAGACGGGTGAGTGCCGGTAACAAGAACACACCCAGCATGCACTTGGTCCTTCTCCCCATCCCTGGCTGCCCAGGATTGTGCTCAGTTGTCCGGGGGCCCAAAGGCTGCGGGTGGGCGTCTCAGGCAGTTTAAGTTAGATCCTGTATCGGCCAGCGCCTTGATCCTTAGGCTAAGGCGTCTTACAAATGACGAACATTATTATTATTATTATTATTATTATTATTATTATTATTATTATTATTATTATTATTATTATTATTATTATTATTATTACCATTTATATATTTATTTATTTACTTATTTATTTATTTACTTTTAATTGTTAGTGCTTATCTTTTATAGCAGTATGCCAAACTAAGAGCATCAGTGTGAGTACTCAGCAGTGCTGATTGTTTATATATATATATATCTCCTGGACAGGGAGTGTAGTTATGGGGTGAAGAGAGAGAGAGAGAGAGAGAGAGAGAGAGAGAGAGAGACATTTGACATTTGACATTTTATTGAATAAACAACATGTTCATTTCAAATTGGGAAAGTTGGGAGTGGATGTATCGAAATATCAGGTCTCAAAATATTTATTTTATAAATACATACGCAATATCGCCAAGAGCAAAACGATCAACTGGAACAAGAAAGTTGCTAATTAACTTAGATATAGAGTCATTGATTGATCACACACATAGTCTTCCAATCTCTATTTTTGGATGTTTAACATCATCTTATCATTTTCTTTTCTTTGCAAGTGTTTCACCGACTAGAATTCATATCGAGTTTAAACGTCCTACGTATGTGTGTAACATTAACAAAATATAACGTGAACGCAAACTGTGCTCTTGTCATCATTCTCGACATGCGCATGTATTGTCAGTTAAAACGATCCGAATGACCATTTACAGACAAAAAGACTTGGCGTTAGCTACGATCACTTTGCTTATATGTTCATTTCAAACATTCGCTTCTTCATTCTTTATGGAATAATAACGTAGAAAAAATACAAAATAGCAAACATAATGTAGTCAAAAACTGGGTTGTTCAGAATAAGGAGAATGTTATATAAAGCTAATTAACATACAAGCATTCAAACTATTTTTAATCACCTTTCAATCCTCTT
>CM072518.1:12653341-12740841 GCA_036898135.1 Oncomelania hupensis | reverse complement strand
TGTATATAGTATAGTATAGAAGAGGATGGGTTATGGTGGGGGATTAGAAAGGTATTACAAATGGAAGGAAATGCAATCACAACTAATTACACACAATCGCTATTCATTTATTCATTTCCTTCACAGGTAAAACTTCACACTGTTTTTGACTGCTATGTTTCAGGATGGAGAAAGTCAGGATGACAGTTCGTGCAGCCCTATCCATCCAGAAAAACGGAGTAAAGGACGCACGGGATGGCCGCAGCATGTATGGGCGGCCGAGCTCAAGCAGTAGTCACAGCGACTCCGTTTCGGAAATGCCTCCAGTTCCACGACGGAGCGCCAAGTGAAGTTCCGATACGCTATCGCCAACGATGTTGATGTCGTGTACTTTGTGGTTCATTCGGCGGTCTATTTTCTACTGGATACAGACAGACCTGATACATTGGAATTGAAAATCCAAACTCAGCTAAAACCTTCTGTCGTGGGCTGAGTTAATCACAATGAAGCAACAACACTGAAAGATCGTGGTGAATCGTGTATCAACGGTTGGAAGAAATGAAGCTGACTGTAACGGGACTACTGGGTCGCCGAGAACAGCTACATGTTTGCAACGTGTTTTTAACAATAACAGTAGCTACCTTAAAAATGAGTTTCTCTCATCATCACATCATGTACTGCGTTTAATGTGAAGAGAGTATACACTTGTAGACAGTGAAACTATATGGATCTGTAACCAGTTCTGAACTGATTTGAGAACGCGTGGCACGTCTCGTTTCAATACACAACACCCTGTTCATCTTGAACTGATCTACAATTAAACAGATGTCTACACAAACAAAAATCTACAGAAAATATTATGGCGATTCCATTTCTTGAGATGTCCTGACATTACGATGTTTACGTCACATATAAACTAAAAATAGTGTTTTTAGATCAGTTGTTATCTGAATCTATTGTACAGTACTGCGCGGTATTTAGAATTCCTTCACTGACGTCCTAGTGCAACCTGACAACTATCGTGGTCAGATCATCTCAGCTTTAACCCTGAAACGGATGTGTTTCCCTGACATTTAAAAAATGTGTATCTTATATATTGAGGTAGACACATACTTGTGAAACACAGCAGCCTGCTTTTGAGGTGCACATGTCAATTCAGTATTTGACTGATTTAAAAAAAAAAAGGCGTGCCGGACTGTGCAAAGGTCACTTCAATGTGTTCTTTATTTGAGTGGTGGTGGAAAATGTCTCCATAGACACTGTGTGTAATACTATTAATAGTGATTGCCGTGCACAGGTCTAATTAATGTTATCACAGTTTTTGCGTTGCGTGTCCGCACGCGCAATATATGATCCTATTCCCACTGTGTTGGTGTGTGTGTGGGTGTGTGTGGGTGTGCGTGTGTGTGTATTTGTCTATTGGCGGATGAACTTCGTACTCAATTTGTGTATTAGAGAGAGAGAGAGAGAGAGAGAGAGAGAGAGAGAGAGAGAGGAGAGAGAGAGAGAGAGAGAGAGAGAGTTTGTGTGCGTGTGTGTATGGGTGTGTGTGCGTGTGTGTGTGTGCTTCTGTTGTCATTTTTGCTTTTCTAGATACTGTCTGAAAACACATTGCAATAGTCGGAATCAGAAGGAGACAAATGTCTCTGTGTGTAGTTTATTAATGTATTTACTTTCTAGTACATTGTATTTCGTTGTATGTCAATTGCTTATTTATTTATTTATTTATTTATTTATTTATTTATTTATTTATTTATTTATGGCGTCTTTCCCATGTAACTGGGATAGATATGAGCATTATAAATCAGCCTATTATTATTATTATTATTATTATTATTATTATTATTATTATTATTATTATTGGTAGTAGTAGTAGTAGTAGTAGTAGTAAAAGTAGTTGTAGCAGTAGTAGTAATAGTAGTAGTAGTAGTAGTAGTAGTAGTAGTAGTAGTAGTAGTAGTAGTAGTAGTAGTAGTTTTATATTTATTATTATTTTAAAATGTGCAAATGAGTGGAACTGTCTGGCATTACATTTGAATGGCTTGCCCTCTGGATATTATTATATAATTATGTGATGTGTACTGTGCGAGCGTATTAGTTAAGTCTCATTCTTATGTTTTCTTAATTGATCTCGTTTGCGCTATCTTAAATTTATATTTGTCCAATTTTTGTAATAGAATGGTGGTAGCCTATATATAAGTTTAGAGAATATTAAACTGCTTTGATACTATTTATACTTATAGTGTTGATTTATGCTATTTTAAATTAATTAATTAATTAAATTAATTAATTATATTATTATTATTTAATAATAATAATAATAATAATAATAATAATAATAATAATAATAATAATAATAATAATAATAATTATTATTATTATTATTATTTTAATATTTTTCTTTTTAAAATTTGGTATTGTTTATTACTGTAATTGACAGGATTTGCAGTATTAACAAAAAGTTCTTGTAATTATTTATGTGTAATTGTGTATGTGGGCGTAATTTTGTCTGAGCGTGACGGGTGCATTAAGGCGTATAAGTGCGTGTGTGGGTGGGTGTGCGTTTGTGTGTGTGTGTGTGCGTGTGTGGGTGTTGGTTCTTAGTAAAGCTATGACAATGTACTGGCTGCATGGTGTTTGCATGCGCGGCCGTGTGAGAATGAGTGTCTTCACACTCTCCGTAAAATAAAGCATATTGGGATTGCGCGTGGGAATGTGCATATTATGAATGAATGATCAAATGAATTGTTAAATGATTGGGGTTTTGTATTTGGCTAATATCCACGATATCACAGTAATGAGTATGCATAGTAATTAGTATTTATATGTAAAACCGTACAGTTTGTGAGAAAGAAATATTAGAAATCCTTTCAATTTAACGAAAATTTTTCCTGTGATTTTTTTTTCCCCATGATCGTTTGCTTTTTATTGATTAAAACTACTGATGCATAGAAGAACCGAATTTATTAGTTTGAAGAAAAGGAAATAAAAATAATCTTGATGGGAACATGTTTTGTGTGTGATGTACATAGTCTAGCACAAATGTTACTGTGTTACTGATGCACCCATACAAGTTGTATACAATGTGGAAAGGAATAAATCAGAACTACTAGTCTATAAAACGTTTGGTAGATTTGGTATGTTCTTGCTCCATAGGCTCGTGCACAAACGCACACGCACACAAACATACACACACATACACACACGCACGCAAACATACAAACACCCGGGTAATTTATTTATTTATTTATTTTTATTTTTTTGCGCGCCTGCGCTGGTTTTACTTGACTAGTATTTTAATAGGGATGTTGCAAGGTTTAATGCTAAGTAGCGAACGGACGGCACGGGTAACGACCGCTTATTTAGAAATAACAGGCACGAGTGTCCGTAATTATAGCATTTTCAAACGCAGACCGGCAGCGAGGTGGAATGAGTTTTGTAACCCACAGTTCCCTGCGCCTCCACACGCATCTTCCACCTCTTCATCTTCCCTCTGCTGTTGTTCTGTCGTTCCGTTCCACTAAAAGGATATTGATATTGGGATGACCCGGTAGCTCCAAGGATAGTAAGCTGGTGTCCTATGCAGAAGGTGGCCGGTTCCAACCCCGCGTAGGGCGAACTTACCTGACTTAGTTATGAGACTTTTCAACACATCGAGGCTGTCCTCCCTCCATTCAATAATGCTATTGGATGTAGTCAGTCTATTATTATTATTATTATTATTATTATTATTATTATTATTATTATTATTATTATTATTATTATTACTATTACTATTACTATTACTATTATCATTATTATTATTATTAAAATAATAATAATAATAATAATAATAATAATAATAATAATAATAATAATAATAATAATTATTATTATTATTATTATTATTATTATTATTATTATTATTATTATTATTATTATTATTTATTTTCTCTTTCTTATATAGCGCTTTTTCAGCTAAGAGCTGCTCAAGGCGCTGGCGATACAGGATGTAAATCAAGCCCCTCTGATGCGCCAACTTGCTATCTTGGGCGCACAGTCTGACGCTCAGACCACTGAACACAATCCCAGGCAACCGGGGATAGGAGAAGGGAAAACTAGACACTGAAATAACCTACAGACTAGTAGTAACTGTAAGATGGCCAGTGCTGACAGCCAATGATGATGTCCGGGCCACCGGGAATCGAAATGTCAAAAATAATAATTGATTTATATTCAGACTTCTGTATGAGCGATCTTTTCAGATCGCCGCGCTTTGAGTTCGATTGAAGAAAAAGCGCGTGATAGCATCCTGTATTATTATTATTATTATGTTGCACGCGGATACTTATTAAAAGTATAACTTTGGTTAAACTGTTCTATATTAATAATATATATATTGATATCGGTCTTATCTATTTTAAAAAACAACAACAAACAAACAAACAACAACAACAAACCCTAACTAAATTTGTCTTTTGTTGAACTGTTCTATATATTGACAATCGCATCATTTAAAAAAATCAGTTAAAAACGCAAATTGCCTTTTGTTGAACTGTTGTTTTTTTTTACATTTAAACTGCTGTTTGGTTTTCTCCATGCACATAGTCATTGTCCGCCATCGCTTGTGTTCTTTTTTACTATGTTATTGTTTTGTTTTTTTTGTTACTGTTTTCTGTGCGGTTTCATAGAAATAATACATTATTAATTTAATTAGAAGTGTACATAAGGAGAATTTGAACATTATTAACATAATTCAATAATGGATTTGGATGCAGTAAATCTAAGATTTTAAAAGTAAAAAACTATTTCTCTTCCGCCTGTGGTAACAGTGATCTTTTCAGATCGCTGCGCTTTGAATTCGATTAAAGCCCCCGTTGGGGTGCCGGGGGTTTCAGTATAAATAGTATGCCCACTTTCTGAAAATTTTGTGCTTTAAATTCCCACTGTCGCTGTCTTTCTCCTTTGTTCTTTCTCATTCCTACTCTGTTATATTAATCTACTATACTATCTTCTTATTCGCTAGACCAGTCACCAACATTTTTTCTTGAAAACTCTTCTGAGACAAAACACTTCATTTTTGTGTGAGGTCTGTTGGATCAGCTTGGGAATATTGGACGCTTTCTGCCAGGTGGTCACTGGGGCTTCCTATGATGTTATTATTTGGCAATGTATGTATGTTTTTGCTGATATTTTATAATGATGTTTATATCTTATTTTGTTTTTATAAACGGGGGTTCGATAAATTAGAGTATAGCCTCAGCATCCCCTGCGTGGGATGTCTTTATTGTAAAGTGACCGGCTGGTGGAGTGCCTTCAGTGTTACCACGTTTGTTTCGGCAGATCTTTTATGCGGATCAGGGGTGAGTTCTCTTTCAGCGAAGTTGTGGTCTTGATTTTGTGGTCCTGATTCGGCTATACTGGTCCTGATTTGACTCGGAAGAGTCCTCTTGACCTAAAGCAATAATCATGTAATGTAATTTAATTCGATTAAAGAAAAAGCGCTCGAAAGCATCCTGAATAATAATAATAATAATAATAATAATAATAATAATAATAATAATAATAATAATAATAATAATAATAATAATAATAATAATTATTATTATTATTATTATTATTATTATTAATATTTGGAGGATGAAAATTATTATTAGCATCATTATTGGTTTCTGATTGTTACAATGTTGTCTGTGACGTTCAATGATTTTAATTGCCTAAGGAAAAGGAATATTGTTTTCTAGCGTGATGGAACTTTAAGTTGATTTTGATTGCATTCATACGCTATGTTGATTTTGTTTGGCTTGATTTGCTCTGTGTAATAATGAATAGGTGTTGAACTTGAAGTATTGTCCGAATGTTTTGGCCCAGTGCTAAAATATGTCTCATGAGAGTAATAATGAATAAACAAATTGAAAAACTTAAACATTTGTGCAATTCATTGTTCAGTTTGAACGTCCTTTTTTTCTATTTCTTTTTTGTCGTTGTTTTTATTTTGCTGTTGTCTTGTTGTTGTTGTTGTTTTTCTTCTTATTCTTCAATTTGTTGTCGTTGTCAGTGTTGTTTTGCTGTTGTTGTTTTGCTGCCCTTGTCTTCTTGTTCTTGTTCTTCTTCCTCTTGTTCTTCTTCTGATTAAAAATAATGACGTTGACGCAGATTGATACTTTTAAATTCCCACTGTCGCTAAGATAAGCTAAGCTAAGATACTTTTGGCGACGACGATAATGACGGCGACAACGATATTGACGGCGACTACGACGATACTACCGCCACTACTGATGATGTCGACATATCGATGATAACGCGACTATGGTCACGAATTGGAATATAACGAATGAACGTGTATTATGAAAATGTAAGCACTCATTTGGACTGAAATAGGTAGGCGCTGACAATAGCCATTCCAGACATGAGTTGCCACTCAAACACTAACAACCTATAATTTCTATGCTAAGGTCACATGGACAGCATACGTTGTGTTGTGCCCACTCGTGTTTTGAAACAAAACAGAAGGCAACAATATTTTTAAGAAGGGGAACGTTCACCATGAAAATTATTTATACATGCAAATCATGGCAAATCATTACGGCAAAGAATGAAGCAGGCAATTACATCCCTTTTGTAATCAAACGACACAAGACAAATAGGGGAGCGGGTGGAGGAGGTGGAGGACGATAAAAAAAAAAAAAAAAAGAAGAAGAAGAAGAAGAAGAAGAAGAAGAAGAAGAAGAAGAAGAAGAAGAAGAAGAAACAAACAAACAAACAAACAAACAAAGAAACAAAAAAAAGGAAGAAAGAAAGAAAGAAAGAAATAAGATGAAGATGACGGAGAAGGAGGACGACGAGGAGAAGAATAAGGAAAAAAAAGAAAGAAGAGGAAGATAAAAAGAAGAGGAAGAAGAGATGAATTACAACAAGATGGTTGGAGAAGAGGAAGAATTATAAGAAGAAGGAGCAGAAGAAGAAGAAGAAGAAAAAGAAGAAGAAGAAGAAGAAGAAGAAGAAGAAGAAGAAGAAGAAGAAGAAGATGATGATGATGATGATGATGATGATGATGATGATGATGATGATGATAATGTAATGATGATGATGATGATTATGAAAGAAGAAGAAGAAAGAGTGATGAGGAAGAAAATAAAAGGGTAAAAGTAAAAGGGTTGAGAGAGAGAGAGAGAGAGAGAGAGAGAGAGAGAGAGAGAGAGAGAGAGAGAGAGAGAGAGAGAGAGAGAGAGAGAGCTGCATCGCACAGGCCCGCTGTAGATCCAAAAGGAAAGCAACACTAGCGGAAGACCGAGGCACTGTTTAAGCCAGCTGATGGAGGTAATTGGTCAATGCTGAGTCGTTTTCATAATTTCCTCACTTTGTCTTTTCTCGCCCTTCCCTCTTTCCCCTCACCCACTCCCCTCCTCTCCTTTCCCTGCATCTTCTTTCCGCATCATCGCCTTCCTTCTCTCTTCCTGTCTTTTCTCTCTTTGTCTTCCTCTTGCTCTCCTTTACCTTCTCTTTTTCTTCCATCACTCCTTTTTCTTGCGTTTGTCTATGTTTGTCATCATCATCATCATCATCATCATCATCATCATCATCATCATCATCATCATCATCATCATCATCATCATCATCATCATCATCATCATCATCATCATCATCATCACTCTCTGTCTCTCTCTGTCTCTCTCTCTCTCTTTCTCTGTGTCTGTGTGTCTCCGTCTATGTGTGTCTGTGTCCCTCCTCTTCAAGCGCGCTCCTATCTCGAATCGACCCGATTATAATTTTAAAAAATGTGAAAGCGACGCGACACCCACAACACAAAAACAACAACAACAGTAACAACATAAACCAGCATGCGCGCACTCACACACACACAATACGCGCACACACGGACACACACACACAATACGCGCGCACACGAACACACAAACACACACACACTCACGCACACGGGCGCGCGCAATCCGCACACACACGTATGTCTACATTCACACATTATAAACGCACAAAGGCGCGCGCAAGCGCACTTGCCCATACAAAATAACATTTGGAAATAGGCGTACGCTTCATTTAAAATCAAGTCTGTTGCATTATTTACATTGGTATTTTTCTAATGTTCATCATCATCATCATCATCATCATCATCATCATCATCATCATCATCATCATCATCATCATCATCATCATCATCATCATCGTTTAGTGGCTACATTGTTACAATGAAGATAGGCCTTAATTGTTAAATATTGACGTCGAGAACGACGTTATTTCACTACTGCTGTCACAAAATGCGACTCTGTGCACACTCCTGTTTCAGGAAGTTAAGCAATGTCGTGCCCAGTTAGTCTACTTGGATGGTTTTGAAAGGTGCTGGATGCGAAACATCGCACAATCACCCCCAACAACTGTGAGTAGGTACCAGGTTCTGCGGAAAATCCTGGGAAGAGAAAGCAACAATGGAAGATGGGCACTACCCTCATAAAGCTGGCCCTGATTACTGATAAACCCATAACGCCTCACTCTCAAACGACCGAAACATACAGGACAGCCATTTTGATTTTTAGAGAGTGACACTAACTAAATGCTACCGTGCCACCACGTAAATAATGTTTTAGGATGCGACAGAGTTCCCAATGATTCAAGTCAAGTCAGGAAATTTCTATACACAATAAATAAGATTACTGTGACATGTGAAGGCCTTTATTGTGAAAATATTGTCTCTGTAACTATTGTCTCTGTGACCATTTTTCACGAGCGGATGTTTTTCCTGCCCCACCGACCCAATCCTTTGATATTCAATTAAGCCCATCTGGACAATGTAGGGGGGCCGAGCAAAGCAAATTACATGTGACGCACTGAAATTTGCCACCGAGCGCCCTCCTGCACTTACGCCCAGTGGGGTGGGGGTGAGGATGGTGGAGGGAAGAGTGGTGGTGTGGTAACAGACGAGAGCAAAAGAGTTAACAAAAAATAGAGACAGAAAGAGGTCGAGAGGTATAGGGGCGGGTCGGGCGCCAATTTGGAAATTAAATGATTATTATCATGTTATCTATAGAACGTACATGTTATAATCATGCAATCTTTATTGAATATATTCCACAATTATAACCTTTACTATATATTTAGAAAGTACTTACAATATTATACTTTTTATAGGTGGAGGTCCGTCATACCATCACACAAGCCATTGGACAACACGATGACCTGCTGAAAAAACGTAAACTCCGATGGTATGGCCACGTCACCAGATCATCAGGTCTTGCAAAGACCATCCTGCAAGGCACAGTGCAAGGAGGTAGAAGAAAAGGGAGACCGAAAAAAGATGTGGGAAGACAACATTCGAGAATGGACTGGGTTTGACACTGAGCGAAACAATCAGGGTTGCTGAGGACAGGGAAAGATGGAGTACGCTGGTTAAACGATGATCTGTGGTGCCCCTACGACCTCCGAGATACGAGATAGGATAGGATAGGATGTGATAGGATAGGAGGATAGGATAGGATAGGATAGGATAGTTACGCTGTGCAAGGTTTAGCAGTAAGGCAAAAGAAACGGGCACCGCCCTTAAAATAAGTTGTGATAAAAGGTAGTCTGTAACGTCCCCATCTGTTCTCTACGACCGACAAATCTCGGGAATAGCTTGATTGAAAAAAAAAGTAATTGTATTTATTTATTTCATTTATTATAATATCTCAACCTTGTCCCGAACTGTTTGAAATGAAATATATTTGATTGATATATGTGATTTGTATTTAGAATGAATATTTTCAACAATCCATTTATGTGACTGTTTCCACTTCGTAGAACCTGGTTGAATGTTTCCCTGATGAAGCCCTAGTGTAGGGCCAACATTTGTACAAAACAAACAAACAAACAAAAAAAGGCCATAATACAAAAGGTGTGTTGTTGCGTTCTTTATTTTGAATGAATTGCTGTCTAATATATATTTCTCTCTCTCTCTCTCTCTCTCTCTCTCTCTCTCTCTCTCTCTCTCTCTCTCTCTCTCTCTCTCTCTCTCTCTCTCTCTCTATATATATATAGTTATAGTGGCGAGGGGATAGTGAGTTACGGGTGGAGTTGGGGTGGGGTAGGTAGAAAGCGGTCCTGGCGAGAACACAATGCAGAGCCAAGGGAGGAAATAAAAGAAAAGCAAAGGAACAATTAAGCAGGCTTGACACATAGGTAGAAACAATTGGGAGGAAAATGTCAAACGCATGTCGGTCTACGCAGGGTGGATAGCGCACATCCAGAACAGCTCCATCAATACTTCACCGCTATTAACTGTCAAGACGGAACAAAATATATACACAAAGTCTGGATAGATAACACAGCGCACGTGCGTTTTGTATGTCGACGATGTTTGCTTTTAATTAGGTCACCGCCATTACTGCTCTTCCTCGCTCTCATCTGGTCTTTCAACACTCTACCCTCAAGACATTGTAGGATTTTTTTCACACTCGATGACGAAGAAGAAGAAGAAGAAGAAGAAGAAGAAGAAGAAGAAGAAGAAGAAGAAGAAGAAGAAGAAGAAGAAGAAAGACGAAGAAAGAAGAAGAAGAAGAAGAAGAAGAAGAAGAAGAAGAAGAAGAAGAAGAAGGGTATTTTATCTGTTCTTATAAAGTTCTTTACCAGTTCTAAGAACTACGTAAAGCATTGAAGGAAAACATTATTTATATGGAGCCGCCCAAAGGGGGGAACTTGGGGATTCTGCTATGATCTGTTTTAATACTCAAATAATATTAGTTGAAATGTAAAATATATATATTTAATGTAATAGTTCTTATACATATCTAACCGATATTCACTGCATATACATTCATTTATGCGGGGCATGTTTGTGTGTATTATGTTCACTTGTACTGAAATGTTACCACCAAACATGCCTATCACCTGTAAGCCCACGTGAGGTGTATGGCAAGTGACCATTCGTTCGTTACGTAGATTTCTGGTCCCCGGACACTGTAGCGTATAGGGGACGCAAGTGACCAATGCGAAAGAAGCTAGATATAACGGCGTGAAGGGATCAAACATCGTTTTGTCTCCCAGTGGCAGCAAACTTTCATAGGCCCAAATAAACTATAGGTCTACTGGAAATGAAACGCGCCAATCAAACGCAAGACCAACGAAAAGCACAACCCACAACTTTCCCCTCCATGTAAGGCCTACAGCATAAACCTTCACTCAGGAAGCGAACAAGCAATAACTGGAAAGATGTATAAATTGCACTGCACCTTACGGTTAACCCCTAGCTTTTAATAACGGCATTAAAGTAAACAGGACGACGGTCCCAGGCAAGAACTCACTGTGCATATAAACAGCGTTTTGGCATTCGGAATCCGCACGTAGTATTCAGCAGATTTTGGGACTTCGTACACATTATCCTGGAGCATGCGGAGTATCTGAGATCCCTACATAGGCGTAAGCCATCAAGCGGTAAGGCCTTGGTACCACAGATGGTGTTGTTATACGGACCTGGTGGTGCGTAGAAGACTGCACTCAAAGGGGGTCATCCATGTTCTTACAGGTCTCATCCCACAATTCTATGTTCCCTCATTTTCAAACACATGTTCAGAGCTTTATGTTTTTACAACTCTTTGTTCTCACGGCTCTATGCCCACATGTTCAAACAGCTCTATTTCAGGCATACGTTCACATATGATCTGTAGAACATACGATCTTTGGAACACGGTCGTGGGAATATAATATTAAGACATAATGAATATAATTATGGCCGCAGGAACACCATGAGATCAAAAAGCTGTGGAACACCGGGGACATGGGATCAATTGGAACATAGTTGTGACCCCCAGGCCCGGGATCCCCAAATCTTTTATACTCCATCCGCGATCAAGAATCCTACCATCGACTTCCTCGTGCATTAAACAGGGGCCAGGGTAAACATCCCTGCCCAAGGGAATTTCAATGGAAATCCAAATCATCGTCGTCGCACTATTGGCCGCCATTTCACGGGTAATCCACACCAACGATACTCAAAACTCTCTCTCCGTTTAGATGACTTCTCAGTCGCAAAGACCTATCCCTCCAACATAAATCTCACCCACCCTACCCCACCTCACCCCATCCCCCTCTCATCAACTGTATAAACCCTCTCGATGAACTCAGGCCCCCGAACTCAAGACTATCGTTGTCACATTTCGTCAGATCCTCTTCTTGTTCCCATTTCTCGTCATCGTCACAGTCGTTTTGTTTATCGTCAATCGTGTCATAATTCTTCCCTAGGCACTGAAAGCTTTTTTTTCAAAGGGAGAAGAAAAAGGAGAAGAAGAATAAATGTTGGGGGGTGTCTTGCACTCCAGGCTATGAGAAGGCAGGGCGAGAGTGAAAGGCATTGAAACGGCCTCGGTAGTGTAAATCAGGACAAACTGTTTAAACTAGGAAACACATTTCGACCCAAGTCGGCAAGACCGCCCAAGAAAACGAGCGACATCGGCTATGAAGTTACCTGATCTTGCCAGACTCATCGGCGCCGGAGGTAATGTTTGCTGGGGCCACGGCGGGCACGACAGATCTATCTACTGCTTTGGGATGTACAAACTTTGTCAAAATTTTGCCGATTTGGGATTATTGGGTTTGGGTACTATCTTGACTACCCGTGGGGTCTCCCAATGAAAGACAACCTTATACTTACCTTATATCTATACCATCACAGTTTTATTCCACATTCCATCCCCGACACCCCAACTTCATCTCCCCTAAAAGGAGTGGGTAGGTGAGCTTAGTCTGCAGTCATATTTGAGGCATTTGTATACCACCTCCCGTATCCCCCTCCCCTCCTTCTCCCTTACCACCCCAAACCCACCTTTTTAATTGCTTTTTTATTTTTTATATTTTGGATGGCATTCTTTGTTGCCAACTCGTTTTAATTTTAATTTGGGGGTGTTCACATGCAGTTACACAACATAGACCTACTTCTATATCATCTACAGCCAAAAAGCAATCCTTGTAGTCCCAAACGGCCCTCCCTCCTAAACACTGGAAATTGTTATTTTCTCAGCCCGCAACAGGAATAGTGTTGTCGTCAGAATCTGTATTTCTCGCCATCGCCATCGAGTATGTTGTGTTGTGTTATAAAGAAAGTGATTTTGTCCTCACCTAACCGGGTGTGGATTATCCTCCACATGAGTAACGACCAGTGGCATGCAATTAGCTGCTATATTTTTCTCCCCGTTTTATCACCTAGTGATGATGATGATGATGATGATGACGATGATGATGATGATGATGATGATGATGATGATGATGATGATGATGATGATGGAATGAATACAAACTTAAATTTATCAAGCGGACACATTTCCACACAAAAAGCATGATCACAGCGCTGGTTGGTTGGCTTAGTTGGTTGGTTGCTTGGTTGTTGTTGTTGTTGTTGTTGTTGTTGTTGTTGTTCATCATCATCATCATCTTCTTCTTCTTCTTCTTCTTCTTCTTCTTCTTCTTCTTCTTCTTCTTCTTCTTCTTCTTCTTCTTCGTGGTGATTGTGAATAGAATATAACGGAATAGGTAATGCCATTAAAAACTCGGCAACCAGTCGTAATAACAATTATGATATAGACTAGTGGTGTGTATGCCTATGAATTGTCTGTTTAAGATCATGATGACGATGGTTCAGCAAAAATGACGCTGTCAGTCCATTGCCCTTGCAAAAAAAGACATTACAGGAAGGAACGCGATTAAAATCTGTCTTTATCTGAAGGCGCACTTTCACTGCTCCAGCCTGGCTATGCAGCTCATGGAATTCCAGATAAATCACTATGGCCGTGCGATATTCTACACTACTTATCTCCCTTTTACATCTTCCAGATGCCGCCATCTGGCAGCCACGTCACACACAGTTGAGTATACGTCATGATCAAGACAAATGGCGGCTAAGCGCCGCATCATTAAGTCATTTGCATGCACGCGCCACGGATATCACGTGCCAAAAACGTCAGGCCATTCTGTCCACTTCCGTCACGGGAGCTAATTAGTCGTGCTGACAAATGCTTCTCTCCCTTGGACAATCCGCGCAACATATTTTTCAATAGTCATTTCCAACAATTTAACGTCACAAAATGACACAATGTATTTTACGCAGTAACTTCTCGAAACAGCGCAATCATATTTTTTCAAACTTCATTTGGAAAAAAAGAAAAGAAGTAATAGCATCACAAATAACATTGAATGTGGTCCTGATTCGGCTCTTGGCAGTCCGCTGGACCCTATAAACCTGAATACCTATCTAACTGACATTGAATAACAAAAAGGTGAATCAGTGCAAAGATATTTCACCCTTCATTTCAAATAGTAAAGAACAAGACTGAGCAACGATCATTTGCATTTGAATTCATTTTGCAACACAAATACAATACCATTACTTTAAAATGACGTGTGGGTTAACGTGGGATTTCTTCCCTCCTTCCCCAGCTTCGTCCCTCATTCATACTCCATTCTATTCCTGCCTATGAACTCAGAAGATAAAGTAGATTAAAGAAAGGAGGGGTATGGGTGGACAGGAAAAAGAAGAAAAGTGAACGAGGAGAGATGAGGAGGAGAATGATATAGAAAGAAGACAGAAAAGGATGAAGAGAATCTAACGATACAATCGAGGGGAATCGGAACAAAGATTGAAGGAAGAGGAAAACGGTGAGATTAATTTTAAAAAAATAGAAGAAGAAGAAGAAGACGACGAAGAAGAAGTCGTGTTATTGATGATGCTTATGATGATGGCGATGATGACGACGACGACAAAGAAAAAAAAGAAGAAGAACTCGTATTGCTGTTGCTGATGAAGATGGCGGCGGCGACAAAGAAGAAGAAGAAGAAGAAGAAGAAGAAGAAGAAGAAGAAGAAGAAGAAGAAGAAGAAGAAGAAGAAGAAGAAGAAGAAGAAAAACGCAGGTTGGGTACGAAGCTATAACTGGTCTGGATACAAGGCTGATATTCCTTATCTGTAATGAAGGTTATCCCGTGGAGAAAACTGAAACCAGATCCAACTTTGTTTCGCACCAGTTCTAATTGTTTCGCCCTGATAGTCTCGTCATGTGCAAGTCAAATTCAAAGTCATGAACACCGCTCCCTTGGAACTTCCAATACGGAGAGAAATGGTTGCTTCGCTTCAGAAAACAAAGAA
Organism: Oncomelania hupensis; assembly: GCA_036898135.1. Lineage (NCBI taxonomy): Eukaryota > Metazoa > Mollusca > Gastropoda > Littorinimorpha > Pomatiopsidae > Oncomelania > Oncomelania hupensis. The sequence continues at coordinate 12,725,763 of CM072518.1, read as the reverse complement.
AAGAAAACGCTGTGTGAAGACATGAAAGCTAAAATACCCGGAATACACGTGGTAATGTCTCTGCGTGCTGTCGTTGTTTCGATTGGTTCTCTCTCGGTAGTGACAGACGGGATTTAATACATAAATAGGATAGCAAGACAGCCACACATAAAAAAGCAAGGCCACTTCGCTGTTTGAATTGACTAACTGACTGATTTTTGGTTTGACTGATTTAGGATCTAGCCTACTACTACTACTACTACTACTACTACTACTACTACTACTACTACTACTACTACTACTACTACTACTACTACTACTACTACTACTACTACTACTACTACTACTACTACTAATACAGGATGCTATCGCTCGCTTTTTCTTCAATCGAACCCAAAGCGCGGCGATTTAAAGACATCGCTATTGCACTCTATGTAGAAAGTAAAAAATAACTAAATTATTATTTAAAAAAAAATTATTATTTTAAATTTTAGATTGACTGCATTCAATGTCATTATTAAGGGTTTATTAGTATAATCATACAGCAATTTTCCACGTCTACCGCTCTCTAGTGTATCTCTCATCGTCTGTGGTTTTCATTCAAGTCATGTTCAAAATATTGAATCTTACCGTTTGAATATTGAATATTTGATTTCTGATTTATAATGTTGTATTTTGTTCCAATATGACCGGCAATAAAAAAAAAATTCAAATAAAATTTGGGACCACAATATTTGAATATAACAGGATTTAAAATTATTCGATCTTTCCTGGACGAACTGCGGGGTGTACACAAAGCAGCGCGTTATAACATCTGTTGCAAGGTTTGCACAGTTCACGTCAATGACCATATAAATCAATACAAAGGATAAAGCTTAATATTATGTTTCTAGATAAGGATGATTTTCCACTATTTTCTTCTAATAAAACAGACTCGCAAACGAAAATTACCGGCACTAAATAATATTGAAATCATTATACTACTTAACTATCTTCATCTTGTCACGAAATGATGCTCAGTTGCATATTCATTCAAGCATAGATTTTGGCATAGGTGCACGTTAGCAGGAGCCATGACTTGGGGCTGATCCACCTTCAAGACCACAACGTACTGTATGACGTCTCAATTATAGTAATTGTTGTTAAACAGTACACTCTCCATGCGAGACCTTTAGAGTGCTACTGGAGCGACAGGAAGGGAGCGAGCAGAGAATTCATGCTTTTACATAAGAAAACAAAACGTAATGTTTTAAACTATATTGGAGAACGTCTTCTTCTTCTTCTTCTTCTTCTTCTTCTTCTTCTTCTTCTTCTTCTTCTTTCTTGTTTTCTTTGCATCTTTCTTTTCTTTCTTTTTTTTTCGTTGTTTGTTTCTTTGTTTGTTTGTTTGTTTGTTTGTTTGTATGTTACTTTCTTTCTTTCTTTCTTTCTTTCTTTCTTTCTTTCTTTCTTTCTTTCTTTCTTTCTTTCTTTCTTTCTTCTTCTTCTTCTTCTTCTTCTTCTTCTTCTTCTTCTTCTTCTTCTTCTTCTTCTTCGACTTTTCTTTCTTTCTTTCCTTTTTTCTTTTTTTCTTTCTTTCTTTTTTTTCCAGTTTTCTTCTTCAAATTTTCTTACTCATTTTCTTCTTCCTTCCTATCATCATCATCATCATCATCATCATCATCATCATCATCATCATCATCATCATCATCATCATCATCATCATCATCATCATCATCTTCTTCTTCTTCTTCTTCTTCTTCTTCTTCTTCTTCTTCTTCTTCTTCTTCTTCTTCTTCTTCGTGTCTTGAGCATCCACAATCGGTACGTTGATTCGTTTGCGGCTGGACCTCGGCCTTCGCAGAAGCGTCACAGAAAGTCGACTCCTGCCTGCTGGAATCCAGGTGGTTAGCTCATCATTGGCGCATGTTCTCCATGTAGCCAAGCCGTCTCCATCAGCACGGCACCGGCGGTGGGTCTTGGGGCATGGGACAATTTACGCAGCGCGCGACATTCACAACAGGCAAAGGCAGATAACCGGCAGCCAGCCTGCCCAGTCTCTTATCTTTACGACAGTTTAAATGTCACCAGCGACTCTCAGCGGCCGACATCTTGCCTACTAACGCCTGCGACCCTTGACTTGGAAGCACACGTCACTAAACTGCACTTCCGAGACACCTCACCCCACGCAGCTTCACAATTCCTAGTTTCACCGTCTTTCATGGGTCTCCGCAGGTTATGTTTATATTTTACAGGTCTAATTTTGTTTATTGATGAAAACGTCAGAGAACACTTCTTTGACTGCCCACTGTCTTCATTTCTTATTCTTATGAAACATCCGGCACCCCGACGGGGGAGTGTGTTTGTGTGAGTGTGTGAATGTGAGTGTGTGTGCTTGTATTGACATTTGGACAGCCTGTAGTCATGCTGTCGAAATAATTCTATTTTAATGACATTTTCTAAAAATGAAAAATAAATATTATACTTGACAACAAACATTCTCTAATACACCTCATTAGTGTGGCTATTGTTGGAGTGTCTCATTATCATTTCATATTCAATGTATTTTCACAAGGTGTAGCTATATAATTAACAAAGATACAATTTAATTAGTACTACTCATTAATCGCATCCTCAGCGTAACCTTTGTGATCATTGAGGTCATTGCTATTCCATGCAACTTTGTTTACGATTGCTTCCAAATAAGAAACTGCCATTTAATTCATTATTTTATGCTACAAGCTACTGCGATTTACACTTGTTATTTATAAGATTGTATTTTATAATCTACAGGTTGAAATGACTTTCAATGATCTGTTCTATTCTGCTCCATCATAATGTGTTATTGTTGTGGGTCGATTGTTATTCTTTCTGTTTTGTCTGGCCGGAAATAATTGTCCACTGTAAACCTTGGGACGAATAACATTATTTTATTATGTCTTATTTCTTATGTCATTTCTCTCTTGTGCTTTTTGATTTTCTAACAACAAATAGAGATAAATATATCCTATTCTATCCTATCCTATCCTATCTTATCCCGTAACTCGAAAGTCGTTGGAGCACCACAGCGTACTCCGTCTTTCTCGGTACTCAGCAACCATCATGGCTTCGCTCAGTATCAAGCCAGTCCATTCTCGAATGTTGTCCCCCCACCTCTTTTTCGGTCTCCCTCTTATTCCACCTCCATGCACCGTGCCTTGCAGGATGGTCTTTGCTAGGCCTGATGCTCTGGTGATGTGGCCATACCATCGGTGTTTCCGTTTCTTCACCACTGTGAGCATGTCATCGTGTTTGTGTGATGCTCTTACGAACTTCATCTTTGGTAATGTGCTGGGTATAGGAGGAGGAACAACGAAGCTTAACGTCCTATTGCATCAGCGTTAAGGACGATCACCACGTCGCCACCCTGACAATAATGATTATCATCATCATATCAAAGATGAGATCCTACGGATCTCTTCAGCATAGAAGCTTAGTATGCCCAGTAGTCTTTTATAGCATCTCATCTATATGCTTTGTATTCTTCATTGCAGATCTGCAATGAGGGTCCATGTTTCGCAAGCGTATAGGAAGATGGAGATTACAAGGGAGCGCAGCAGCCTTACCTTGGAATGTATACTGGTGGTTCTGTCTTTCCAAATGGGTTTCAACTTTGTCAGGGCAGCAGTTGTTTGTGCGATCCTGGAGTGAATTTCCTGTCGGGGCACATTGTCTGATACAATGGCTCCTAAATATTTGAAGCTATACACTGTGTTGAGGGATTGACCTTGGACTTTGATGTCCATGTTGATGCCATTGGTGTTGTTGGTCATTATTTTCGTCTACTCTGTACTTATTTCCATTCCATAGGTTCTGGAGGTGGTGTCAAACCTCTGTACCAGCTGTTCAAGTTCTTGTTCCTCTCCAGCCAATCCATCAATGTCATCCGCAAAACGGAGGTTGGAGATTGCTCTATCCCCTATGCTGTCTGTGCCTTCGTGATCTCCAAGGGCATCTGTCATGATGCACTCTAGGAAGATGTTGAAGAGTGTTGGAGTGAGTAGGCATCCCTAACGCACTCCGATTGTTGTTCTGAACCAGTTCCCGATGGCGCTGATGTGGAGGACTGCACTGGTAGCCTTCACATACTGGCTTTTGATGATTTGAATAATGTTAGGGCTGATATTTTACACGCTCGTGGTTCCCACAGAGCTGCATGCTAGACTCGGTCAAACGCTTTCTTGAAGTCTACAAACATATGATATAGATGTTGTTGATGCTGTAGGTATTTCTCGCAGATTATTATGAGATTGAAAATCTGTTCAGGGTACTTAGCCCGTCCTGAATCGTGCTTGTTCTTCGGCTGTGATTTGTTCAGCTTAGGGTTTCAACTTGTTGAGTATTATTTTCAGGAGGATCGTGCTGGGATGGCTGATGATGCTGATGGTACGGTAATTTTCACTCTCCTAAAGGTTAACCTTTTGGGAAGAGTGATGACAATCGACTGGGTCCATGGTGCCAGCCAAGAAATATATATTTTTTTTAATCGTTATTGCATTCGCGGAAATTTAGTTTTCAAGAATAAACGGAAAAGGTTTTCACGGAATAGGCATTCGCGGAGTATGCTTTCACGGATTAAGCGTTCGCGAACCTCCGCGGAGTGTTTGGGTCTGCTAATTCAGTAATTGTACAAGTGGTTGAGGGCGCGGGGCGGTAGATAATCATCTCGAGCGGCAGGTCTTCAGATCTTCCCACTACCCCAGCCAGCCTAAATAACCAGTCATAACTAGCACGGCGACAGGTCAATTACTGCAACGCCGGAAGCAGCAGTGGAGTATGGGATTGCTCCGGTCAAGAGCTTGCGCACTAGCAGTCAAGAAGCTCAAGTACCATTCTTCACCTCTGTAGTTTAGCTTTAGGCCATTTCTTCCGGTCTTTATGGTCGTCAAGATGCAGGCCTACTCAGTTTTGCGCTATGCAATCTTTGCAGGTTTACACGTAGACAGATTTGTTATTTCGCGTGTTGCGATTTCAGTAGGGTATCAGAAGGAATGTTTAGTTCTGTCAGTCTGTTAACGGGACAGTTCAGCATTGTGGCCAGCTTGAGTGTTCTTTCCCCAGTTCGTTGTTTGTATTACTTGCACACCAACGACTTTACTAGTAAGATCAAAGGTCCAGTTTCCCGGTTAGCTGTTCAGCTGACCACAGCAACGAGATCTATATCACACCATACAGAATAAAACTCATTTAAGCGAAACGGTAGCAGAATCGCACTGGAAGCTTCCGTAGAAATAAAGACACGCTTCCATATTGCGCCGAAATGGCAGCGGCGTAGCACGCTCATTCCCATTTCTGAAATGATCACATTGATGTGCTGCGAGCCAATCAACTAATATAGTAATTCATGGGCCTAATTACCTTCTTGTTTGTGCCCACGGCCAGATGTCTGGTTGTATGGGTGTGTAGGTGGGGCGAGATGAAATAGCGTTCTTGTGCACGAACACTGGATAATTTCATTCCAAACGAAAGCGGGCGCACCCTCGGCGAGAGAGAGAGAGAGAGAGAGAGAGAGAGAGAGAGAGAGAGAGAGAGAGAGAGATGCAGGATGATATTTTACTGTTCCATTGTTATGCGAGGTGGCTCTGTTTGTACACATATATTTTGAAACCATTGTTATCCTTTCTCTTCTTCTAGGAGTGAGAGGGCCCTGTGCACGGAACTTCATACTATGGCTGGCCCGGTGCCTATGCGAATGAGAGAGAGAGAGAGAGAGAGAGAGAGAGAGAGAGAGAGAGAGAGAGCAAGAGATCACAATGGCTGTGTAAGACAATGGAAATAAAAACGAGAGCAAGAAAGACATCAAAATGGCATCGTAAGACATTTACTGTCGCCTTGTCGCCCCCGCAGCAACATCAGTAGCTCTTGGCTTATCTGCGCACGTCTGGTCTCGCTCTCGTGGTCGCCCGACCCCTGACCCCTAGCTCCAGACGACTCAAGATGGCGTCGTAACGATTGTTCTCGCGGCGCCGTCACGTGATAGCATTGTCTGCGTGACCGTTCGCGCCCTTTGGCGTCAAACATTAATATGGGAGAGGGCTGGGTAATGGGCGATAGCGGAGCGAGAGGTGTGAGAGGAAGAGGAAGTAAGGCAGACGGCAGCAAGAAGGCTAGCGTCTCACAGGATGAAAATGCCTACAATCTGACGGAGAACTAGGGTTATGGTTAAGGTTAGTGATTGGGAAATATTTCGAAATTATTTAATGGCGCATTGCTTCCTTCAGAATTCTGCCATTTTTACTCGACTCTTCTTTGACTGGCAAGTAGTAAGCATAACTCATAATTGTATGTTGTGATGAGTATTTGACCAGCATGTGGTAAGTGATGTTTCCATTTGCATATTAATAGTGGCCTAATATTAATAGTTTTTATAAATGATTCTATTTGAAAGACATTAGGATAGTGACGGAAAAGGGGTGAAGATCTAGGATGTCGTTTGATGGTTGGTTGGCTGTTGTGCCAGAAATTAAAAGTTAATGTCACAAAATCATTAGTTGCAGTAATAAAAAAAAAGTAGAAAGCTATGGAAGGATTTTAAAACTGCTTCTTCTTCTCATTCAACATAATTCTGCTGTTTATGTCACAAGACGAATGTGAATCCAGTGCGATTGAGAATCGTCCTATGTTTATGGGTATTCCCCTGGGTTAAGTTCTAGGATAAACAGGAATTCCAGTTTACACCTTATGGGGTTTCCCAGAGTTAACTGGATTCCAATTTATCCTAGGACATATCCTTCTTATAAACGCTAGGACAATTCCGAATCGCACTGGATTTGCATTCGTCCTGCGACCATGTATATCTGCATGGTGGGCAGAACTGTGTGTGTAAGCGGGAACCGAATACGTTCTCATCGTAGCCAGATTGGGAGAGATTACCCGCCACTCCATGCTTCAAAGGTGTAACTGACCACTATCTCGTGCGGTCATCAGCATATGACCTCTGGCACGTGCGTCTCGCGAAACACGCACGCGCTTTCACGGCTGAAAATTGCCAGAAGTCAGCAGTGAAACTACAGAACAAGAAAGAAAATATATGAGTGGTGGTTGAAGTGGGAAGAAAAATAACTCCTATAAATAAGAATTTTTTTAAAAAGGAGGAAAAGATTAATGAAACGGGAGGGATGATCTTCTTTTCTCCTTTTCTTTCGCTTATCACTCTCTTTCTCTCTCTCTCTCTCTCTCTCTCTCTCTCTCTCTCTCTCTCTCTCTCTCTCTCTCTCTCTCTCTCTCTCTTATATCCTTATATCTGTACTATCCCCCAGCACCCCCCACACCCTCAAGTACCTCTTTTCCCGACACAGGCACATAGCACTTGATCTCAGTTTCATCTCGTCACTGGCAGGCTAATCAAATCACAACAGGACGATCAGCCAATCGCTTATCTGTTGGTAAAAGGCAACAAACCCATCTTATTCTTCTGTGCAAAAAGGTTCTACCGATCGTCTGTTCTACAATGGTCACTGCATAGATTGTGACAGCAGTATGTAGGCGCCAAAATCATCCCTGAATTGTGACAACTGCCGAATGGTTAAGCACCATTAATTGCTTTGCCAATCCATACATCAGGCCTGTGTATTGTAAAACAGGATTTTGTCGTGCGATAACAAGGTACAGAAAAGTTAGCATTGAGCATTTAGTGGTTTGATGATCTACTTTGGGCTTGAATGACTAAACTGTCTGTATCTCGCAAGCTAAGGATAACCTACCTGACTTACATTTTCGCTGAAGACACTGTGGTGAGGTAGCCAAGTAGCCACATTATAATCATGGCTTTTTCGCCATTAGTTTTGTTGAGAGATGGGGTGTTCTGGTACTCATGCTTCGTGTAGAACAGTAGTGTTCTTTTGCCCGAGCGCCTCCCTAGCCCTCAAAGCGTAGTTCACTGATTCCGGCATGCAAAACAGCAGTCATTTGATTAGTGCCATTATCAGCAAGACTCATCGACAGATCACCCCTGCAACATGACTTCCAAGCGTTGCTTGGTCGGAGCTGGAGAAACACGGGTGTGTGTGTGTGTGTTTGTGTGTGTGTGTGGGTATGTGTGTGTGCGTGTGTGTGTATGTATGGGTGTGTATGTGTGTGTGTATGTGCGTGTGTTTGTTGTTTGTATGTGTTTGTGCACGCGTGTGTGTAGAGGGAAGGCCGGAGGGAGAGAGAGAGAAGGATGGGTACAATCACCGAGATCGATATTATTAAAATGGTAAATGGTAGGGTGGAAAGAAAAACACAACCTCGGACTGTGGAGAGAGAGAGAGAGAGAGAGAGAGAGAGAGAGAGAGAGAGAGAGAGAGAGGGGGGGGCATTGGGAGGGGGGGGGGCATTGGGAGGGAGGGGGGCATTGGGAGGGAGGGGAGGGAAGGATATAGAGAAAGAGACAGGACGCGGACTGTTTTTGTGAGGTGGAGGGAATGGTTACGTTAATGAGATGATGAGAAATGACTCTAATGCAATGCTTGAAGTCGCATCAGTCCAGCCGGTTATACTTGGCATCTGGCGCCGTCCATGTAATATTTGATGTGGTATATGTTAAAACACTTGTTCATCTAGCTTTAGGTTCTTGTACATAAAGAACAAGTAACTCAGCGCCCCAAATCAATATTCCAATAACTATAATTAGTGATCGTTGTATGTGTACGTGTGCGTGTATGTGTGCGTGAGTGTGTGAATATTCCTTTATCCATTGTCGATAACACTTTCAACACTCTTGCTGCAGGTTAACGTATTGTGTAACGCCATGGACCACTGAGCCATCCCGTTTTAATGGTCGACAGAGCCATTGTATGTAAGAAATCCCTTGATCACACTGCCCTGGCCGGCCATTTTAACCATACACATTATCCCCCCAGCGCACCATTGAAAGAGATACTACACAGAGCCACACATACACACACACGCTCGTGTTTAGACTTTCAACATAAACCGGGGATCAAAACAAAACAGTCGGATAAAACGACGATGCTAAGATCCCCAGACTGATGTTTTTGCCAAAGATCAATAGTGCTATGGCTTGGGAGCCTCACAACAACCACTCCTTTCACCTCTGACTTCACTACCGTCTCTTTACCGGGAACTCTCCCATCCACCAATCAGAAGCTCGGTCAAGGTGGCCCTGTGGTCCTTGGCGCTTCCAACTTCGTAGCAAGTGTACAGCTTGGGCAAACGTGGGTTCAGTCCTGACCTTAGCTTAGCTAGCTGTTTTCGGCGTGATGTAAAAAATATTCCTAATTTGTAAAAGCAGCGAACTAAAAACGACAGAAATAAAACTAAATAAAAGAATAACCTGCATGCTCGATCTCGGTTGCCAGCACGTCATGCAGCTCTTTGATGAAATCCATCGAACGAATCTCCCGTTAGTTTCTTCTGCCTACAGATAAACATATATAATTGTGTGTGTGTGTGTGTGTGTGTGTGTGTGTGTGTGCTTGCGTGTGTGTGTGGGATGTGGGAAGGGAGTAGGGGTGAAGGCACGTGCGCTGCATTGACAGTTGTGCCCAAGAAAGCGGCGACGGGCGACCTAGAAAGTGAGCCACGTGGCCGGCCTGGCGTTTCAGTGATGGGCGATCGTAACATTATGAAGACCGAGGCTTTCTGCACCCTACCGGTTCCCCTGGATCGGGGAATAATTCAATTTTATCTCCGCCAGTTAGCGGCCACTTTGGCGCCAGGGTCTGTCTGCCGGCCCCCGAGCTGCAAGCAATCGACCAATTACCATTCCACGCTTCAGCCCTGCAGCTCAGCCTCCTTGCTTATGCATGCAGCACGTACAGCCAAGAAGACCACGAACAATCCACAGTGTCTGAGTCTGCTGAACCATACGCCTGCATTGCATTGAAGACCATACAGCGTAGCTGAGAGTCGGCAAGGCTTCCCCTTGTGTGAGAGAGAAACAGTCTCACGCTGAAAGTCTGAAGACATATTTTCAGTTCGATGCCTCGGCAGTCACCAATATTCCGATTGCGAGCAATTTTCAACGTCCATGAACAATATCCCATTTTCTAGGTCTGGCAGATTTAGAAAATTACTCATCCATACACAAATATATTCGCACAATGTCGATTTTAATTCTGTTGAATAATTTATTACCTCAGGAGCAAGTCTTTTATACAAAAAATAATAACAAACAAGTGACCCACACTCAGTTTAAATTTCCTTTGCAGATTCCAATACATATCTATTTAAAATGTTCACTGTTCCAAAACTGCAGCTGACTTCTGGTTGTGCGTTTACTTCAAGTCGATCTTGTTTTCGTAATGACCTGGTTATTCATAATGACAGAACGCTGCTTGAGTCACATTGATTTGAAGGGATCTTTTTTTCTTAGATTTCTGCGATAGACCTCAGCCCAATTATTTGGATGATGATGATGATGATGATGATGATGATGATGATGATGATGATGATGATGATGATGATGATGATGATCATCATCATCATCATCATGATCATGATCATGATCATGATCATGATGTCGACGACGATGATTACAACGAGGATGCCGATGCTGTTGCTGATGATCCTGACCCTGATGTCCTAGACTGATGAGTGCTGGGTACAGAAATACTTTGTCCCTTCGCCCCCAAAGCGGTGGCCCAGGCTTGTGCTCAGTGGTCTGTGGCGTCACACGATGCGCCTAAGGCAGCAAATGGGCATCTCGGGCGACTCGAGTTAGATCCTGTATCGGCCAGCACATTGAGCAGCTCTTGTTGGAAATAATAAATAAATAAATACTAAAATAATAAAGATGAGGAGGAGGTTGTCCATTCATAAAGCGCGTGTCTCATTACATTGCCGAATGCTCAGTGTGCGTTCAAACTAACAAAACGACAGTAATACTAAAGACAAAGCTTGATTTAAAAAAAAAAAAAACGTTCATGACCCGACAGTGTGCCCTTTTTAGGGAGTCCAGGTAATAAGTTCCACAGTTTGGGAACTGCAATGTTTGAAGACGCTGGACCACTACATTTTCTTGTTAGTCTCATCAGAGGATGACGGGGACTAAGGTACCAAAATCGAAGGTCTTTGAATAAAAAATTTTTACATTAGTAGACTATCTTCTCAAAAGTTTATAAGCTTACCTTCCTCTCATCTAGTAAATGCTTTGTTTACAAAATAACCCAATTATGCAAAACCATCTCTGATTGGTGCCCTGAGATCCGATAAACCAATCCCCCTTTTTGTCTCCCTCTCTTTGGTACCTATACTCCACCCCTCTCGCGCCATAATTAATGACAGCTAAATTGTGGTTAGATGAGCTCATTTCCCTCTTTCCATTGTCTGTCCACGTGCTAACACGTTACCATTCCCCTAATCACCCCACTCTCCAAACCTACTTGAAGCGTTTGTTTTTATTTTGTTTTTTGCTTCCTTGTTTGTTGGTTTGTTTCTGTCGTTCACTCCAATTGATTTATATTTTATAATAGTATCTTAGATATTCCAAACACCAACAACTATTATTGTATTCTGTAAATTTTACCCTCGGACGCATACACGGTTCTTATAATGCATTTAGTCCATGTCTTTTCTTTCTTTTTTTAAAATTATTATTAATGCCCTTCGATTCTGTCCTGCTTCATTGATTCTTATGCCTTATTTGGATGTAATTGTTTGGAACAATTGTTAATATATTTGTGCTGCATTGTTCCCGTTCGCTGGAGACATTTAACTGTTATAATTTGTCGAAGGTAGCTTTCATTTACGCTTTGCTTTTGTGTACCCTTCATGCAGTCCGTGTTTTGCTTGCTTGTATCGTTAATACAGTTTTGTTTAAACCAAACAGTAAAAGCTATTCACCATCGAAAGCAAAACAAACAAATGAATTGAAACTATGTTTATCTACGTTATTTAGCAAACAGTGTTCAAATGAATTCGTAAAATAATCGACTGGGCAGACTTCAGTGGCTGAACATGAAAACTGGACGATGCTACTGATCGGGAAAGCCGGTCTTTGATTGGGTGAAATGGGGCTTCATATCGCGGTACAAGCCGGCTACTTAGGAAGCGGGTTCAAACCCCAATGGTCAGCTATAGTGGACTCGCCACATCAGTCGCTTCGTTCAGCACGAACAGGAGGCAGTGAGCCGTGTTGATACTGCAGGTTCCTCGCCACCACCTCAACCCTCTCAAGTGACCTCCGATAATGGCGTCCTATCCACTGTCAAGTGGGCACTACATTGAGTTTATCAGTTTCAAAGAAGGCCACATTATACACAAACAGTCAAAGAAAGGAGATCGCAGAGCGCAAGACCACACAGACACGCAATGTATCACTTGAAAGAACAAAGCTTGATATGTATGTCTGCTGGTACTGTTAGGTACTACCAAAGAGCTTACTACTAACTGCTGCAACTGTTAGTACTGTACATGTATTTTGTTGTGCCATCACCACCAACAACAACAACAATATTCGTCATCATCATCATCATCATCATCATCATCATCATCATCATCATCATCATCATCATCATCATCATCATCATCATCATCATCATCATCATCATCATCACTTTTCTACAGGGTCCGGCAGAATTCTTTGTATCGTGAAAACATATTATTGCGGGAAATAGTCCGTTGTCCATTGGCAGCAGAGAGTGGGAGATAGATGGGGGAGCCCCCGTAGTCGCCGGTTTCCTATGCCGATGTCGCGGGTTCGATTCCCGCTAGAGGCAAATTGGTGTGACTTTAGTAGGAGACTATTCAGGTCACCGAGGGTTTTCTCCGTGTACGATTTCCTCCCTCCCTTCAAGTATTGGCTGCAGTCAATTTAAAATTTCAAAATTAAAAATTCGATTTCCTTTCCGTCTTCTAATAGCGATCTCACTGCCTTTACACCAGATGTTTGAGTTATAGATGTGTGTTTGTTGTATAGAGTGATATGATAGATGTGTGTTTGTTGTGAGTGTGATAGAGTGGATCAAACAAGTGAGCTTGAATGTTGGTACAGATCGCCACGCTTTGAGCCTGGTTGGTGGTTTTGGAAAAAGTGCGTAGTTCCATTCATTCCGCCTGTAATGTTTACTACTGATGACGCCAGAACACCTAGAACACGATAGCAACTTTGGCTGATCAAATGATGAGGACCCCTCTGAGACCTGCAACGGCCTAAAGTTGTTTCTATTCCGTCATGTGCCTTGGGATCATTCTTTCTCTAGAGGAAGACTACAAAGCGAACGCAGCGACACCAGACGGCTGTATTGAATGGCAGTATTAATTTAAATTCAGGTTTCATCATCATCATCATCATCATCATCATCATCATCATCATCATCATCATCATCATCATCATCATCATCATCATCATCATCATCATCATCATCATCATTATCATCAGTAGCAACAGCAGCAGCCTATTCTTCTTCTTCTTCTTCTTCTTCTTCTTCTTCTTCTTCTTCTTCTTCTTCTTCTTCTTCTTCTTCTTCTTCTTCTTCTTCCTCTGACGTCAGTTGATAGTAGGCCGCGAGAAAATAATCTGACAAATTAACAAGACGGCAAGCCATTCAAATGTATTTGGAGACACTGGCACACAAAGTGAAATCAGAATGTTGACAAATGTTAATTTAGGTGGCGACGTTGTAACTGGGTTCATCCTACAGAAGCCAAATGAAAGCATAGAATGATGGGCCACTACCTCAATTATCTGCAAAGCGTCTTTATAATACAAGTGACCTCTACTCTTTCTCAAAGGTCAAGGTCGCTGAGGTCAAGGACACCACGACTGAGTGATAGTTGAAGTAAGCCTATCTGCGTATTAAAAATAATCAAAATCTGTCGTTCTTGAGAGAAGGTCAAACAATGTGTTTTGAACCAAACAAAGTGGACATTCGGAGCAATAGACCGCCGAAGAAACTGAATGACCGACAAATAGATTGATGATTAGGATAATTGGCCATGAAATTAGGTCTACCTGGCAGCCAAAAATCAAAGTCTTTTGATTCGTTTTTTGATATTTAGAGTAAAGAGTTTAGCACACACACAAAAATGGAGCTCAGCGATCGCCCTTTGCGTAGAGCAACTATAGCACGAAGGGCTGTTCCTATGAAGTTTGGTCAAAATTCGTTCAGTGGTTCTTGAGATATGACGAGGAATGGACCCACATTTTCCCCGTTGTGATTTCCAGCTATTTCAAAAGCATTTCAAGATAGACCTAATAGCTAAGCTAATAAACAATTTCCTGCGGCCGCTAATATTGCTGTTCGTCAGTAAAAATAATACGCTTATTATTATCTTTGGTGTAAATAATTAACAGCACAGCGTTTGTCATTTCATTTCTTCCTCTCCATGAGGGCAAAAAGTTACGGAAAGAATGTTCAGGGTCGGGGTTTTGAGTTAAGATTTACCGCGGGCACTCTCCTCAACTGAGTATGAAATAATACAGTTCTTCTTCTTGCATCTGTAGTTTCAGGCAGTTTCAAAGTTTGTCGTCCCCTGGGTCGCACTTCCTTGTCGCTGGCGGGTCACGTGGTCAATGTCAAAGGTCATCTCGCGCTCTCGTTCAAACGGCAGGGTGTTGCGCGTGCGTGGTCTGCAACCTGTAGGAGGCCTTTGATCGTCGTCGGCGTGTAGGGACCAAACGATCGTCATTACAATCATCACCTTCCTCGTTTGTCTTCTTTCTCTTTCAGGTTTGCAACGATGTTTGCTCTCTTAGGTCGGTTTCTATTGGCACCTGTGGGGTCGTTATGATACAGGCAGGCGCACAGATGGAAATTCGCAAGCCTAATTTATTCATTAACACAGCAACCATAAACAAGATGTATTTCCACACACTCACATAGCCGAAAAATAAACTTGTTCAAAGTTTTCCTTTTGTATGACTAAGCTTTGTACTAAGGAAGCCAAAGGAAAACATGTCATGATAGGCCACTCTCTCAACTATCTGCAATTTAAAAACAAATTATATATATGATTCATAATTATGCTGCCTGTCAGCGAGATTTTTTCATAGTTTGTTGCCAGGCCAGTATCATCATTACACAGCTGAAAACATAGTGAAGAATCAACAGTGAAGGGACGATGAAAGATAAATGATGATCGGACGATGGTGAAAACCGATGAGGGACGACGGCGAACGCAAACAGTCAACAGAGGACGGTGAAGACCCATGAAAGATAACATTAATGGCGGGCGAAGAACGGTCGTCGGTTGACGGAACGGTGGAAAGCAATGAATAGTGCACAGTAAGGACGGACAGTCAATGGAGGACGATGAAAGCTAGTGGATAACCAAAACTGCCCTCAGCTGGAGTCTCTTCGCTGACATCATATTTGATGGACTTCTCTTGCACACAAATTTGTGAAATATTGGGCAAAACGTGTTTAACAACAAAATTACTCCAGTGACCTTGACCTTTGCGATAGAGTAAATCTGATGGAACGGAAGGCAAGCCACTATCCTATCCTATCCTATCCTATCCTATTCGCAACTCGGAAGTCGTTGGGGCACCACAGATGATCGTTTAACCAGCATACTCTATCTTTCTCTGTTTTCAGCTACCCTCATGGCTTCGCTCAGGGTCAAACCAGTCCATTCTCGAATGTTGTCCTCCCACCTCTTTTTCTGTCTCCCTCTTCTTCTGCTTTCTTTAACCGTACCTTGCAAGGGTCTTTGCAAGGCCTGATGCTCTGGTGACATGGCCATAGCATCGGAGTTTCCGTTTTTTCACCACTGTGAGCATGCCATCATGTTGTCCAATGGCTTGTGTGATGGTCCGTCGGACTTCATCTTTGGTGATGTGCTGCATTTCCTATACCCAGCAAGCCACTAATCTAGGTAATAATATCCCTTTGAATTTGGACAAAATCCGTTTAGCGGTTCTTGAGATATGGCGTCCAGCGGACCGACGGACAGACAGACATTTGGCACGTTCTGATTCCCCTTGACAGACTTTTCTGGAAATATCCTTAAAAAAACAAACACCACCTTTCAAAAGCCAGAATGAACAGTCATGACTATGCACCCACTTCTTCCCTTATGCCCCCATGGGTCTCAATAAAAATGGCAGTAACTATTGGCGTCCTTGCCATCTCTCTCTCTCTCTCTCTCTCTCTCTCTCTCTCTCTCTCTCTCTCTCTCTCTCTCTTTCTCTGCCTGTCAGTCTCTCTCTCTCTGTCTCTCTTTTTCTCTGTCTGTCTGTCCGTCTGTCTGTCTGTCTGTCTGTCTGTCTGTCTCTCTCTCTCTCTCTCTCTCTCTCTCTCTCTCTCTCTCTCTCTCTCTCTCTCTCTCTCTCTCAAGGACATCTTCTTCTTCTTCTTCTTCTTCTTCTTCTTCTTCTTCTTCTTCTTCTTCTTCTTCTTCTTCTTCTTCTTCTTCTTCTGTATATATGTATTTATTTTCAGTTTAGTGTTGATGTTACGGCTTTATTGCTTGAGATTTTATATGCAGATGGACACTGCACCAAGAATTTCCTTGCAGGTGTTTGTGGGGACAATGAAGATTCTGTATTCGTATTCTGTATTCTGTCTCTTGTTGTTGTTGTTCTTCTTCTTCTTGTTCTTCTTCCTCCTCCTCCTCCTCCCTTTTCCCATTTCCACACTCTTCTTCTTCTTCTTCTTCTTCTTCTTCTTCTTCTTCTTCTTCTTCTTCTTCTTCTTCTTCTTCCCCATGCATCCATTCAATCCCCACTCCGCCTCACCGCCTCTGCAGTCATCAAATTTTATAAAGCAAGGGAGAAAACCACTCTTGTATTATTGCTGAAATCAGCACGCTCATCTCCCTTGCATCGTACAGTTCACGTATGCTGCAAAAAATAAGCAAACTGATACAAACAATCTGTTTAATTCATTTTAATATATATGGTTAATTCGTTTCAATCATTTCCTCATTGTGATTTAAAATACCAATTCAAGCAGTTACTCTGCAGTTTGCACTGACACAACATAACTTCCGAACTGCGACATTGGAACTATTTCCATTACGCGCGCAGACGGCGATTTTGTTTTCATTTTCACCTGGTTAGCTGTTGTTCATGCATTTTTGAAATATTTGTCGTGCTATGGCAAAAAGAGGTATTAAATTTGAACATTCAGTGGGTGAAGTGGTGCTTTGTTTTGAACCTGACCCGACAAAGGCCAGAGTTTTATATGAGGCAAAGGTTTGTCTTTATAGTCCATTCTAATCTTCTTCAAATGTTATACTTCTCTACCTAACACAGTAACAGACAATCCTGAACCAAGCACCAGTCAAAAATTAAAAGTAACGTTGAAATACAGCTCGTTATTATTGCCACTGAAATTAACCAATGCGTAGTAATTATATTCATGGATTTGTCATAGAAGTACTGCTACTGGCAGAATTACTCAATTAGAATCTGATTGTTTCTTTCTTTGTCTCATTGTGTCAGTTGGTGTTTTTGAAAACCACTTCACAGTTCACTAATGAATGTTGACATTTTTCAGATTTTGGACAGTCAAGTGTCAAAGGACAGACAGGGACGTAAATGTGCGGCATATCTTGTGCACTTTCAAGGGTGGAATAACAGGTAAGTCTTTATTGATTTAATGAACTTATCGTCTTATGAAGCAACAAGTGCATCAATATAAAACTGGCTACTCAGTGGCAACCCCAAAAGAGCCATATATTTCCACCATTATTATTGGAGAAGACAAATATTAATTGGAGACCTCCGAGCATTTACTGTTGGCTCCTATTGTTTTGTTTCTCAGCTCTTCTGCCATTATTGAAACCATAATATTAATAAGCATGGAAGTGACAAAAACCCTCAAGTGTACATTTCTGCTCATTGAAGTTGGTCACCATCAAGAAAAAGATTAATTGCTGAGAGTTGAGTAGCTGAAAATAATACTCAACAGATTGAAACCCCAAGCTGAACAAATCATATGCTCTGAAGAACAAGCAGGATTCAGGGCAGGGTGAAGTACCACTGAACAGATTTTTAACCTCAGAATAATCTGTGAGAAATACCTACAGCACCAACAACATCTATATCATGTGTTCATAGACTTCAAGAAGGCGTTTGACCGAGTCTGGCATGCAGCTCTATGGGCAACAATACAATGAAAGTGTACAACATCAGCCCTAAAATTATTGAAGTCATCAAAAACCTGTATGACAAGGCTACCAGTGCAGTCCTCCATAACAGCGTCATCGGGAACTGGTTCAGAACAACAATTGGTGTGCGTCAAGGATGCCTACTCTCTCCAACACTCTTTAAACATCTTCCTAGAGCGCATCATGTCAGATGCTCTTGCAGATCATGAAGGCACAGTCAGCATAGGGGATAGACCAATCTCCAATCTTCGTTTTGCAGATGACATTGATGGATTGGCTGGAGAGGAACAAGAACTTGAAAAGCTGGTACAGAGGCTTGACAACACCTCCAGAGCTTATGGAATGGAAATAAGTGCAGAGAAGACCAAAATGATGACCAACAACACCAATGGCATCAACACGGACATCAAAGTCCAAGGCCAATCCCTCAACACGGTGCATAGCTTCAAATATTTGGGAGCCATGATTGTGTCAGACAATGGGTCCTGACAGGAAGTCCCCTCCAGGATCGCACAAACAACTGCTGCCCTGACAAGGTTGAAGCCCATTTGGAAAGACAGGACCATCAGTCTACATTCCAAAGTAAGACTGCTGTGCTCCCTTGTCATCTCCATCTTCCTATATGCTTGCGAAGCATGGACCCTCACAGCAGATCTACAACAAAGAATACAAAGCATGGAGATGAAGTGCTACAGAAGACTTCTGGGCATTTCCTATACCCAACACATCACCAACGAAGAAGTCCGACAGATCATCACACAAGCCATTGGACAACACGATGACCTGCTCACAGTGGTGAAGAAACGGAAACTCCGATGGTATGGCCACGTCACCAGATCATCAGACCTTGTAAAGACCATTCTGCAAAGCACAGTGCAAGGAGGTAGAAGAAGAGGGAGACCGAAAAGGAGGTGGGAGGACAACATTCGAGAATGGACTGGTTTGACACTGAGCGAAGCCATCAGGGCTGCTGAGGACAGAGAAAGATGGAGTATGCTGGTTAAACGATCATCTGTGGTGCCCCAACGATCTCCTAGGATAGGATAGGATAGGATAGTAGTGAGAGTGTTGCTGATGATGATTTAAATATTTTATCAGTTCTATATATTACAATCTACTAAAATATTCTCAGTCATCAATATCGACTAGTGTTCACAATATTACATCTCCCTTGTCAGTTGTCATAAAGTTAAAGCAATAACTAAAAAACATATACACATATTCATTAATTTGTAATTACTGGAAAGTCCTAATTTGTAACATACTTTGCTACTATCAGGTCCTCTATCACGCATTCATAGACACCAAAATTTAAGAAAATGACATCAGTTAAGTTCATATGACATTATCACAATCAGATACATATGAGAATATTGAAGAAACATGTTTTGCTTAGAAAGTTTCGACAGTTCACAAATCACCATGGAACATGAGGCGACGAGCCTCAATGTTAATGTGCAACAGACCTGTGCACTTGTACTAAAAAATCGTACAATGTACGATTTTTTAACCATTATACGACTGCTTTTCATGATCTCACGATTTTTTCAACCCCCCCCCCTCCCCAAAATCTCACGATTTTGCGCTGATTTTCAGCATTATTTCGGTCATAAAACGCTAGCTCGGCGTGAGCCTTTGTCCGATGCGTCGCGCGCTGCTATTGGCCTAAGCCTTTAAAATTGTCCAACCAGCGATTAGCTTTAATTCAGCTCCTTACCCGCCATTTCCGGTTTAACCTCATGGTTGGAAAACCTGGAGAAGCGAGGAGAAAAGCGTCTACATGAAACTGATGATGAAGAAGTAACTCAGAGTCAGAATGAGAAACAGAAACTGAAAAAGCTGAAAATGGTGTACCAGCAAAGATACAAGCAACTTTACGAGAAGGAATTTCCTGTGTGCGCTTCCAAAAAAAGATCGCACTTCGCTTTTTGCAAAGGATGTGTGACCGACATAAATATCGCTCATGGAAGAGCCTCTGACATTAAGAAACACATGAAGTCGGAGAAGCACAAAGCCAACACGAATGAAAAAGAACAAACAACCGACCCTTGAAACAATGTTTGCACCAAAGCTTAAGCTTGAGGAGCAAACCACCCGAGCAGAGGCCACAATGGTCCAAATCATCACCGAGAACAATCTATCCTTGGCCATTGCCGACCAGTTGACAGCGGCGATACCAAAAATGTTCCCTGATTCGCAAATTGCAGCAAGTGAGTACTTGTATCCCTCATTTTTGTATTGAAAAACAATTCATTGGGAAGGAGGCAAAAGGGATGATCAAGGAAAAAGAAAAGCACCATCTGCGCCAGACACGGATTGAAGACTTTTACAAGGCTGTAAAGGAATACCTTTCGTGTCTTGATTCAGAGAGGCAGCTCTCTAGTGAGACCCTTGGCATGCTGAAGAGTGCTCACTACAAAAGAAACCAAGTAAAGAAGTAGGTACCTAGGGTGTCAGTGAGAAGTGAATTGAACAAGACCTGTGAATGTGTCAAAACAGAGGCTACAGATGATTATGCTGAATAAAGGCAGCCTTTATCAGAACTGAAAAGGTGTGTGTGTGTTGTGTTTTTGTGTCGTGTTGGAGTTCGAGAAAAAATCTTCTAATTTTTCATCCAGAATCTTCTGATTTTGAAAATCTAGGGTGCACAGGTCTGTGTGCAACTCAAATACAAATGTTACATACATTGCCCTTTTAAAATGAGACCATGGCACTCTACTGGTGATAACTTAACTGCAAAATACCATCAATAAAGTAGTAATATTGTCTTTCTTCTTGTTAATGAAATATAAAATTCTTGATAGACAGCTTACATTTCTTGCATAATGCCTTGCCTAATTAAGTCTATATGGTGCTCTCATGGGTCTCCCGTATCTGGCCATGTAAATCCCTACATGGATTTGGGCTGCGGCTAAAGTGTGCCAACAGTTTTTTGATGACTGTGATTGACGAGGAACTGGTCATCTCGTCCACTTAGAAGTATCGGCTGTAAAAGTCTATGGTGACCAGGTACTCCTTGCTGTCCCAGGTGAAGAGGTCTGTAGCCAGCTTCTGCCAGGGTCATGTGGGGATGTCGTGAAGCAGCATCGGCTCTTTACAATTGTCGTCTTGTCTCTTGTTGCAGACGGTGCAGTTGTCAACGGCCTCTTGTATATCGGCCATTCTTGTCCAGAAGAGGACTTGCCGCGCTTGTTGTATGCATTTTTCTACCCCGAAGTGGCTACAATGAATTTTGCTCAGCATTTCGGACCGCAGGGCGGTGGGAACGAAGATTCTTTTGCCTTTGAGGGTCATGGCATGTATGACAGACAGCTCGTCTCTAAAGTTCCATACGTCTGAGGCATGCTTGTGGCATTGTTGATGCGTGTCTGGCCAGCCGTTGTGGATGTAGGACTTCACGATAACGAGACTCTGGTCTTCTTCCGTGGCTTTCTTGATCAGGGCCATCTTTCAGTCGCTAACCGGGAGGTTCTTCACGATGTAATGAATCTGTGCGTCAAGATCTTCAGAGACATCTCCAGGTTCTGCTGGCAATGACTCCCTGGAGAGCGTGTCGGCGACTGGGATCTGCTTCCCTGGTACATGGACGACCTTGATGCTATACTTGTGCAAACTCAACAGCATTCTTTGAAGACGAGGTGGGGCTGACGCAAGCGTTTTTTTCAGTATTGTCCAGAGCTTATTCTAGGGCGCGGGATGCGCGGGATCACACACAAAAAGTTTTTTTCCCGCAAAGAAATTCGATGAGCGCGTTCGCGATCCCGCGGAGATTGGAAATATCCCGCTACATGTCTTGATCGAAGCGAGCTTTACTGTGACGTTTCTGTCGTCTGCTAGGGCGTAGCGGAAACTGGAGTTAAACGGAAGTTGCTCTCTTGTATATGCGATGTGTCTCAAATTTTCATTGGCCGATGCTATTCTTTTTGACCAATCACCTTTCTTCTGAGTGTGGCATTGATGAACCTGACCGGTTGGAACTGGTTTACAATCAGAATCAGAATGGCTTCGAAAAAGCGTACGCTTTTCGACTTCGAATTCAGTGGAGGAACTGTGAAGAAAACAGTCACACTGTTTTCCCATGACTGATCTTCTAAAATAGCAGAGCTTTTATTCAACATTTGCAGGGTGGAGAATTCTCCGCGAATCCGCGGATTTCCGCGGAAGGCATTTGCATTTCCGAGAAAAAAATATTGAGTTCCGAGTGTTTGAAGCTGAGGGCTACCCTTTACTGGGCATAGCGGCCGAAGGTCTAAACAGGCAAAACGTCCAAAAGCGTCCCTATCAACCATGTGGTTATATTCTCGCGTTGTTTGAAAGATTGCGAGACTTCCGGCAATTGACTTCCGGTTAAATTCTGTTGTGAAAACATTCGACTGCATTTCCACAAGTTTTCTCTGTGATGCGTTCGTTTTTTCGATTTTTTTTCTTCAAATTTTCTTGTTTTTGTGTCTAAAATGGATGGTTTGGATTCTTCGACTGATGAAGAAGAGTTTACAGGCTTCCATTTATCAGACATTAAAGTGAGAGAAATGGACTTGGAGTCGGAGGAAGAGATCGGTACTGGCATTAGACAATTAGTGTCAGTAGTGTGCATGCATACGATCTTTTAGACTGGCATGAAAGTGAAGAAGAGGAGGGGGCTTGTTTGGACTTTTTAAAACTTTTTTATTGTATACACATGGAGTAATCAAAAACAAGACATGACAAGAGAAGTATAAAAAGGTAGATAATCAAAAGAGATTTATTTATGTTCATTTTGCATTTTATTTCATTTAAATCTATACACTAGTCACTAATACCTAAGATGTAGTGTTTTTACTAACGTACCCCTAAATATCTCTAAAATTATAAAAATTCTTGCCTGTTTACAGCTAAAAAATAGACAAACGTGTGCCCAGTAAAATTTGAAATGTGGAGTTTGTGTGTAACAGTGGTGGACCTCAAACTTTGTTAGGCCTACAAATCAAGATTCCCAACTTTTTTGAAAGACATGTGCATAAAACATTCTGTTTTTTTTGGTTGTTGTTGTTTCTATTCATGTTTACTTTGTGCTTTTTGCTTTCAGGAGAGGCCCTAAATTACTTTCAAAATAGCATAATTTCATTTTCTTCCAGGGGGCGAATACCGGGGCTTGGCCCCTGGGCCCCGGCCGGATTTCAGAGATTTCTTGATTCAGTTGTTCTCCACCCTGCATTTGTGAAAGCAAGGTTACAGATACCAGTTTGTGATATATTTTGTCTGCGATTTGTGTGTACTTACTGTTTGGAGAGAATGCGACACTTGACTGTTTCACAGTTTATCCAGGAACATCACGGGAGAAAACAGATATGGATATTTGTTTGTGTGTACACCCTATATATGCCGAGAAGACGCCCCCACTGTTTTGGTCAGAGGGGGGCCTAATCCCCCCCTTTTTTTTCAATGAAGGGGGGCCTGCCCCCACTTCTTCAAAATCCTAGAATAAGCTCTGTTGTCTCTAGCGTCTTATGGTCAGATTGTACAAGGCTCTTGCTCGTAAATATACTGGTGGAATCACTCGCAGCCGAAGATGATAGCTTACAGTTCCTTCTCTATTTGGGTTTAATTGACCGGTCTTGTTAAGGGACTTGGAAACATAGGCGATGATGGGCTTGCTGTCTTGGAAACTTGTCGCTTCCAGGCCGTACATGCTGGCGTCGACTTGCAGGATGGTGTTCTTGGTTGGGTCATACAGCGCTAGTCCTGGTGGCTTGCCAAAATGGACTTGATGTTGTCCCAGCTTGCTGTTGATAGTCCCATGCAAAGTCGCTGTCTTCTTTCAACAGATCTGTGGACGGTTTCGTTGTATCGGCGAGGTGTGGTGCGAATTTGGCCAAGTAGGTCACCATGCCCAGCGTGGTCTCTAGTTAGTTCCTTCTTGTCTGCTGGCGGTTTCATGTTGACTATGGCCTTCACCTTCACTGGATCTGGCCTGACACCTTCTGATGAGATGATGTGGCCAAAATATTTGATTTCTTGCATGCCGATAGTCAGTTTATCGGGATTGATTTTAATGCGCTTCTCTGTAGCTCGGTCTAGCGCGGCCTTGAGGTTCTTGTGGTGTTCTTCTTTGGTTTGGCCGGAGATGAGAATGTCGTCGATCAGCCCAATGAGTCCCAGGATTCCCCCGAACATCTCATCGACCTTGCGAATTGCGCTAAAACTCGTCTTGGGAGTGGACCAAACCCAACATTACGTGCAAAAAACAGTATTTGCCGAAAGGCGAGTTGAAGGAGGTGAGATATGATGACTCAGCTGAGAGGGACATTGCCAGTAGCCCGCTTTAGCCTCCAACTTGCTGAAGTATTTGGCTCTGGGAATTTTTGCGAGAGCGTCTTCAAGCATCGGCTTGGCATAGTGTAGTCGCTTCACAGTCTAATTGAGGTCTTTGGGGTCAAGGCAGATGCGCAGTTTGTTAAGCTTTTCGACAACGATGAGAGAATTGACCCAGTCTGTAGGTTGTGGGACTTTAGCAATCACTCCACTGCTTCCATAGCGTCAATCTCTTATTTCATTCGATCTCGTAGTGCGTGAGGTGTGTATCTTTTTTGGCGTTGTTGTCGCTTTCGTGGTAATGTACATCTTTCTCTTAGGCTGTTGTCAAAACATTATTTCTTTATTACTTATACAGTCCCTTCTGTCTGAATTTTAGCCAGCTGCTGTTTTGTTGCTAGGAGAGTGATGACGATTTCTATGGCTTTCTCCATGGTCAGCTGGTCTCCGACTTGAAGCAGCTTTTCTCGACCTTCCTGTGAGGCTATATGAGTATATCTCATACTATTCGGTCTTGAACCATTTCGCCAGCGTTTTTATAAGAGCAGTCTTTGATGAATGTGTGTATATCTGTGATGAAAGTCTCAAAATATTCGCCGATCTGTTGCTTTCTGTTCAGGAAGATATAACAGGCGAAAAGCATGTTTTTCTTGGGAGTGGTGTGTTGTTCAAAGTTCTTATAAAGTACTTGCAGTTTCTTGTTCTCTTCATCCGATAAACTCCAGGCATTGTATATTTCTCTTCCCCATTCTCCCGTTCATATGAGGAGGTATGCACACTTCTCGGATTCCACCGACTTGTGTAGGGGTCCAGGGGTCCAGCAAACAAAAGTTCTGCATGCTGCTTGAATATTCGCCATTCTTCTTGCGGAGTCCCAGTTTATGGTTGGACTCTGCATGGATGAAGTCATTCTTGCTGTATAGAGTTCGTGTCCCACTTCTGTTCGTATCCCACTTCTGAAACCATGTAAAGAAGACAAAAATGGCATATAAAGATATAGAGAAGACGGGGAAAACTTTCATTAAATTCTCTATATTTTATTCTCATGAATGAATCTCATAGCTCAGGCATCCTTGCTTAAGTACCAGGAAACCTCTGATCATACGTTCACACAATTCTATCTCCGCATGATTACACATCACTTTACAATCTACTAAAATATTTATCAATACCGACTAGCATTCACAATATTACTGCAAGTACGCCTAACATTGATACTTTGAATGCGATCTCTTGGAGCATAATGTAGTAGAATGTTGTTAAATGACTGATAAATGTGATAAAATATAGTTACATGACTGATTTTTGTACAATGTTGTTAAATGACTGATTTTGGTAGAATGTAGTTAAATGACAGATAATTGTGATAGAATGTAGTTAAATAACTGATTTTGGTAGAATGTAGTTAAATGACAGATAATTGTGATAGAATGTAGTTAAATAACTGATTTTGGTAGAATGTAGTTAAAAGAGGGTAATCTTCAGGAGTGTGAAAATTACCTCACCATCAGCCTTATCAGCCATTCGAGCAAGGTCCTCCTGAAAATAATACTCATCGGGTTGAAACCCCAAGCTGAACAAATCGTAGTTGAAGAACAAGAAGGATTCAGGGCAGGACGAAGTACCACTGAACAGATTTTCAACCTCGGAATAATCTGTGAAAAATACCAACAGCACCAATAACATCTATATCATGTGTTTGTAGACTTCAAGAGAAGTCTCCTCTCTGAAAATCCTTACCGGGAAGAGAGGTGACTATAAACTGATTAAAAAAAAAAAAAAGAAAAAAAAAAGACTTCAAGAAAGCGTTTGACTGAGTCTTGTATGCAGCTCTGTGGGCAACCGTGAGAGTGTACAACATCAGCCCTAAAATAATTGAAGTCATCAAAAGCCTGTATGACAAGGCTACAAGTGCTGTCCTCCACAACAGTGCCATCGGGAACTGGTTCAGAACAACAATCAGTGTGCTCCAAGGATGTCTACTCTCTCCAACACTCTTCAACATCTTCCTAGAGCGCATCATGTCATGAAGGCACAATCAGCAAAGGGTGTAGAGCAATCTCCAACCTCCGTTTTGCGGATAACATTGCAGAGTGCATTACATTGCATTGCAAGTGCAGAGAAGACCAAAATGATGACCAACAACACCAATGGCATCAACACGGTCATCAAAGTCCAAGGCCAATCCCTCAACACAGTGCATAGCTTCAAATATTTAGGAGCCATTATCTCAGACAATGGGTCCCAACAGAAAGTCCTCTTCAGGATCGCACAAACAACTGCTGCCCTGACAAGGTTGAACTTGAAGCCCATTTGGAAAGACAGGACCATCAGTCTACACTCCAAGGTAAGGCTGCTGTGCTCCCTTGTCATCTCCATCTCCTTATATGCTTGCGAAACATAGACCATCAGAGCAGATCTACATCGAAGAATACAAAACATGGAAATTAGGTGCTACAGAAGACTTCTGGGCATTTCCTATACTCAGCACATACAATACAATACAATACAAGGTTATTGCTTTAGGTCCAGCGGACTCTTCTGAGCCAAATCAGGACCATACTCAGCACATCACCAATGACAAAGTCCATGGGACAACATGATGACATGCTCACAGTGGTGAAGAAATGGAAACTCCGATGGTATGGCCACGTCACCAGAGCATCAGGCCTTGCAAAGACCACCCTACAAGGCACGGTGCAAGGAGGCAGAAGAAGAGGGAGACAGAAAAAGAGGTGGGAGGACAACATTTACGAATGGACTGGCTTGACACTGAGCGAAGCCATGAGGTTTGCTGAGTATGTCCAGAGAAAGATGGAGTACACTGTTTAAATGATCATCTGTGATGCCCCAACGACCTTCGAGTTACGGGATAGGATAGGATAGATTGTTAAATGACTGATTTTGGTAGAATGTGGTTAAATGACTGATTTTGGTAGAGTGTAGTTAAATGGCTGATTTTGGTACCGGTAGAATGTAGTTAAACAACTGATTTTGGTAGAAATTGAATACAGTTAAATGACTGATTTTGGTAGATGTAGTTAAATGGCTGATTTTGGTACCAGTAGAATGTAGTTAATGATTTTGGTAGAATGTACTAATGACTGCTTTTGGTAGAAAGTAGTTAAATGACTGATTTTGGTAGATGTAGTTAAATGGCTGATTTTGGTACCAGTAGAATGTAGTTCAATGATTTTGGTAGAATGTAGTTAAGTGATTGATTTTGGTAGAAAGTAGTTAAATGACTGATTTTGATAGAATGTAGTTCAATGACTGATTTTGGTTTGCACTTCCAGCTGGGACAGGCTAGTGGCGGAGAATTATATTCTTAAGGCCAGCGAGGAAAACAAAGCTCTGATGAAGCGACTGACAGAAACTGCCAAGAAACAGTGAGTTATTTAATACCTTTCAAGAGGCCATTAAAAATAATCAGGTATTCATTTAACTCATGCAACTGCAAAGGTGAACAAGAACACTGAAGCATGAAAATTGCATTGATTGTTGATACTATTCATTAACCAGGAGTCATACTTCTTGCAAAATTTGTGAATGTTATTTTACCTTGGGTGAATAATCATTATAAAGGTATGTATACATCACTTTTTTCTAAAATGCTAATACAGTAGTTGAAAGCATGAGCAAGTCATATTTTCATGAGTGGGTCACTGGGTGCCATTCAGTATACGTCTGTATACAGGGACACTTCTGAAAGTTACAGAGTTTCATCCCTTCTCAGTCATAGAAATGATGCCAAATTTGTATCTAGGAATATTTATAAAGTGGTTTGATAGTTTTTAAAGTGGAATCCTTAAAAAAAGTTTTTAGTATTTTTTATGATAATGGAGAGCAAATTCAAGAGATTCAAGATTCAAGATAATTTATTGCCAAGTGAATGATACCCAAGGAATGCATTTGGTCAATGCTGCAGCACCACACAAAAGCACATATAAAAACATATAAAACATAGTGAACATGTGAACAAGCTGACAATAATCACAATATAAAAATAGAAGATAAAGTCATAAAACGGATGAACTGTACAAAATTGGCAAATATATATTTGCTAGTCAACACACACACACGCACGCACGCACATTGCTGAATCATCCATTGCACCTCCATTTAACATTAACACGCCTATGCGCAGCGATTAGGCCTACTTGTACGAAACGTGCTCTACGACAAATTATTGGCTCTCACAATAAGCATGGTGTCCGCATGTACTTGTTGAGGCCATGGTCAGGGACCTGGGTATTATACAATAAATTTGATAAACTGTGGTTCAGAGTAAGGACTACACTGTCGAGTGCACTGACACTGGATACACTGAAATTGGATACCCGAGGAACAAGAAGAAGAGACGGCTTAGCATAGGAGGTAAGGGAATATTATGTTCGGCATGCGGAAATCTGTGTTTAGCCTAGAGCAGAGGTAGGGGCTGTCTGCAGAAAACACGTGTCCAATTTGACACAAGCCGCAGCATCCGTCACCCGCACACACGCGGAGCATGCACAGCAAAAATAATAATAATAATAATAATAATAATAATAATAATAATATGTCATAATCACAAATTTAAAAACTACTGCAGTCACAGTAGCAGATATTGCCGAAAATCACCAAATGAATGGATCCATACTCATTCTAGTAGGTACTCCAAGCCCTTCATTGGCTCTTGTCCGGTCGGCAGTTTTGACTCAGTTTTCACTTCACTTTCAACACTTATTATTAATGTAAAACTGCATCAAAACGAACAGTGGCTGTATTCAAATAAAAATTGAAAGCTTACATCTGTGTTGTTTTTAATGCATGTTTATGCGAAAGATTCCGAGAAAACAGCTTTTGAATACGCCCCTATCCGAACGCTGAATGCCGCTGCGAAAAAATTGTCACCGTCGTTTGCTGAGGGGTGACTCGTTTCAAAGTCTAAGCGCTTTGCGATACTTCATTGGATGGCCTAAAAATAAGAACCAATGAGAAGTTTGGATACTTAGCTTCATTTACATATAAGTATGGTGGGCTCTCGTGTGTAAACGTTTTGTTACGAGCCGAACAAAGTGGATAAAGCGGTTTTGATGTAAGTTTGATTTTAACTAGAAGTTTAAAACTTAGCAAGAAATAAAGAGCAGACTTTCCTTTATAAAACTAGGGTATTTATTAATTTGTGCATTACTGTATCGCGGAGCGCTTTGCCGTAGAAAAGTGTACCCAAACGGTGTTCGGGTTTTCTTCCGGCCATGACGAACTCATAGGCCTATTCAGCGACACGAGTGCTGAGCGTAGTAGCACACAAGTAGGCCTATAATTTGCCGGCGCGCACTGCGAATTTGATGATTTCCCAACTTTGTAGCACCAAAACGGCTGAACATTACATGGGATAGGCCTGAAGAAAATTGGGCTTGGAGTATAACATATGAAGGGGTTACCTGTCAAAAATCAGCTTTCTGGTATCAATATTGGCTTCACTTTGAGACTCCAAAGTTGTCAATTTCTTCAATTCCAAAACGTTGCCAAAAAAACACCAACATTCGGCATTTTCAAACATTAATAACTTTTTACCTATTTGTCCTATGGGGAAAAAAATATACCACTGTGTTCAGAATGGAAAGCTCTTTAAATCTATGTCAGTTTTGTGATGAGGAAATCATTTTTTAAAAATGGCTTTTGACTACTTAGTTCTAGCATGTGTTTTGTTTAATTTTCTCTTTGTTCAGTTGTGGTGGTTAAGCAAGCCATGTATGAAGTATGGCAGCCAGTCATGTGTTTAGCAGATGTGCAGTTATTTTAGATGTGCACAGTTTGCTTGTCTCATTTTGTGGCAAGCATCTCTGAAATATATCTTGAAGTTGAAATGATTCCTTTTTTCATTGGCATAAATGACAAAAGACTTATGATGCCAGTTTCTCAGTGTATGTCATGTTCTTGGTTTTCAGTCGAAAGAATCGGCAGCGGCGGCGAAAAATCGACCAGATTCTGAAAGAGGCCAATGTGAAGGCACCACCTCAGTTTGACAGTGGCAGTGACAGTGATAGCAGTACTGATGATGACTCGCAGTCCGAAAATGAAAACTCCAACCAGGTAAGCCATTTTTTGTTTGTTTATTTATCTATTACAAGCAGTTTAATATAGATCTTCATGCTTTATAGTGATACTGTTGTCACACTCACAGGCAGTTTGTAGGAACATGGTGGTACAAACAAAAGCGTAAAAGCTACAGATTAAGAAACGTTATGTACAAGCTAAAAAAACAACAAAATGCATGTCCATGTTAGCTTTATAAAGAACGTCTGTTACGTTGAAACGCGAATGGTAGTACGTCGGAAACGTGTACGATAGATCTAATCGTTTCGTTTTGCAAAGTATTCAATAATGGAGTTTATTTACCTTTGATTTGAGTTTGCATTGTTGTTAGGAGAGGCTTTGTATAACGTCGATAATTTTCGTTGGTCGATATTGTTGGAGAACTTTCGGGATCTGCATGTTTATTACTGTCGATAGAAATTTCCCGATGGATATCGAAGGTCGTGAATGTTCCCGGAAGTAGAGGAAATGTGTATGACGTAAGCCAGTGATGACGATCTTTAGTTCGATTGGTGGCAGTGCGTCATTTCTACCGTGTACCAAATTGTTCGAGAAAAGAGAGAGGTTATTTAATCGTGTGCCGAGTTGCTGTTGAGAGATAGTGTTGTTGTTGATAGTGAAGCTGGAGAGTTGCTGTGAAAGTTGTTGAGTTGAATTGAGAATTGTATGCAGTTGTTGATGTGTGCTGAATAAAAGTGGAAAACTTCATACGTCGACTTTGTGACTTGTATGCTGTTTGGACGGGCTGCGTGAATAAACGAATCTGAGTTACACAACTATCAGGAATTCAAGCATCGGGGCTGAATCAGATACTGATAGAAAACACCATCATCAAACGGAGTGTAACAACGTCACATTCACCTCATCATGACTGTTCCATGGAACAAAGTCAGTAACAAGCAGAGGATGTGTTCTTAGATTGTGAACTAATCATTGTACAAAATGTTATCAGTAGTCAATGAGAAACAGTGCATGGAAGGTCATCTTAAGATCAAAGTCAATATTTGTGAAATAATGCGATGGTTTCCTTTCAGTTTTGTAAAAATTAATGCATACTATACTGGACACTCATTTTCATTTAGAATATTGAGACTGTTCCCCATGGGGCATGTGAGCAATATGGGCTTTGCCCTTGTAGGTGTTAGTAATGTTGATCTTTTAGTTTTGTGGCTTGTCTCATTGCAGACAACAGACAGTGGCCGAAAGAAGATGCGGAAGAGACTAAGGCAGGTAAAGTGAACATGTATTTGGACCTTCACATGTATTGGAGCTGGGCATATACATTATTGCAGCAATTGCTTTTATTCATGTGCAGTGTCATTGCTCTCATCATAGTATTCATTGTCTTGAATTCATCTATTTTGAATTTGACAGCTCTTAAGCTAGAAAAAGTGCTATTTTAATTTATTATTTAAGAAAAATTACATAAATGAATGGTTGTCATTTATGATTATTGTATGTATTAGAATGTATTTAGCAGTTAAATGTTTTCCTTGTACGTATATTTTTTGTAGGAGAATGGTTGTGATGGTGGGGTTAGAGGTGGTATCGCTTGGCGGTAAAGGATTTGTTGGCTGTTTCATATTTCTTGACAGCAGCCTAACAAACAGGAGTTGACACAGGTGACTATTGACATTCCGGACATTTTGAAATCACGCTTGGAGGATGACTATACCGCTGTCAGCATCAGAGGAAAGGTGAGGGCAAAGATAGATTAGATTCTCATGGGCATGTATGTTTTTTATTTTGTTTTTCATAATTTAAGTTTTAACAATTTTGTTTATCGACCGAAATGTGGAAGTGAAATGGAGCAAACAATGACTGGTGATTTGGAATATCCATAGATAACAATTGTCCAGTGTATGCCACAATTCCAGCTTTGTGCAGGTTCTGAAACACTTTTTCCGGCTTGGAGAAATCCTGAAACGATTTTTTTCAGTAGGCAAATTTCTGTTCCGTTTTAAATTTATGTTCTTGATTTCACACCTTGTTTAAAATTCTCTCCCTTTTGCCACCAGAACTTAACATGGACGTTGCCCAAACTACTATCATTGTGAACAGGAATGATTTTTAGGCTTTAGTGGAGTTAGAAATGACTTTTTTTTAGACTAGGACCCTTGAGCGCTTTACCCATGCCTTGATTTAGAATGAAGTGGGAGAGGATGGGGAAGAGGATTGCTACAATGAGAGAAGAGACGGCAACAATTATTCAGGCCATTATTATTATTATTATTACTATTATTTGTGTTATTAGTATGGACTGAACTGAATTGTTCCTATATTATAGTGCACCTACCAGCTGAGAGAGCTGCTCAAGGAGTTGACTGAAACCTGATCTAACTTAACTCCTTCTATCCCAAGTACAGCACAGCCTAGTTATAACCGACTAAGCATAGATTTATCTGTACGGCTAGGGTAGTGATATTGATTGCGTCCTTATTTAGTTCTGTTCCACATACAGTTGACTTCAAATTCTCCGATTTCTAGCAAACAACAAACCCATCTGGTTCACTGATTCTGCTTCAATTTAGATAAAATTTTTACAAATTTCTTCAATGATGGTGAGTCTGAAACAATTTTACTCTGCCAGAGAAGTTGCAGAGCTGGTTATGAGCTATGATAGTAATGATTCTGATGATCCTGACGAATCATTCTAGGAAACGAACACCTCTAAATTTTATAGAAAACTTTTAAATAGTTCCAAAGTTAACGTTTTTTAATTTTATGCAGTACCTGAGAATTTGTTAAATTTTTAAATTTTAAAAAAATTTAGGTAAAGGCCTTTGCACAGCTGGGCAAGAGGTAAAGTGGCTGCCTTTGTGAACAGCTGGAATAGAGGTAGTGGCTGACTGTGCACAGATGGGCAAGAGGTAAAGTGGCTGCACAGCTGGGCAAGAGGTAGAGGCTGACTTTGCACAGCTGGGCAAGAGGTAGTGGCTGACTTTGTACTGCTTGGCAAGAGGTAGTGGCTGCCTTTGCACAGCTGGGATCGAATGACTTAGATGCCCAAAATACCAGCCACTGCTATCAATATTACTACTACCAGCACCATTACTAATGCTACCACATATGTCTTTTTGTGTTGGCCAGTTGTGCAATCTTCCTGCAAAGCCAAGTGTTGTGGACATTTTGGAGCGTTTCATGAAGACATTTTGCATCAACTACGTCTGCGACCCCCAGGAGAGAGAACTCCTGGCTAAGGAGAGGGACCGGCAGAAAGCTGAGAAACAGCTCCTCAAGCTGCCGCCAGAAAATGTGTAGGTAGTTTCAGGGGTAGTTGTCATTGCTATATTTTGATAAACATTCACATTCTTTGGGCTGTGAACACAAATGTTGTCACCAGTGAGGTCGTTGTCTCATATGCCGGCAAAACAAGGATTGATCAACTGTGTTTAGATTCATGTATGTGGCAGGAGAATTTTCCCACAGTAACCAGCTTTTTTTGTTGTTGACTTTTTAAATGATGTTCTACTTTCTCATATTGCTGCAGTGACATTGTCACGATTGTGTGAAAATATGGGGGATGTTAACAGTTTTCTGACATTTTCTTATAATAGAGGCTTTCAGTTGATTAAAAAAAAAAAATTGTTATTGAATCTTCAGAATTAAATTCTTCACAGCCAACGATGCACTTATTTTCAGAGGGAAATATATTAATGTTAGTTTATACTTTAAGCCAGGCAATAACAGCAGGTTAGTATTCTCAACATACAGAAGCTTAGAAAACCAAAATAAATCAAACCCAGTAGGTTTCAAAACAAACTAAAACACACAAATAATTTGGGGTGAGGGGTGAGGAAGGGATGTGGAGGGGGGGAGGAATGGATGAGAAGGGGGAAGTGTCTCTTTCAATAGGAATGAAATCTGGTTTTCAGGTTCTCCCTATGCAAAGAGGTCGTGGATGGGCTTAGGATTTTGTTTGACTTCACTCTGCCCATTATTCTGCTGTACGCCTCTGAACAAGAACAGTACGAAACTGTCATGAAGACCACCACACCTGAACAACTCTTGGGAGAAGGGTCAGTACTGTGAGTAATTTTTTATGCAATAGAGAGCTCCAGATCCTTCCCTTTCCCTAACTCCCTTATCCCTGATTCCATACTTAAGTTTGCTTGGATGATATGAGGTCTACAGTCAGATTCCAAATATCATACTGTTCTGACAGCCACAGATTTTAGCTTCACTACTGAACTGAATATTGAAGCAGGCCCCAACCTGCTTGAGGCATTTGGAGAAAAACGTTTTGTCATATTATTCTGCGGGACTTAAACGAATAACTGTGCGCCTGATCTGTATAAATTAAATAATCTTTTTATTGTCCGTAGGGAGAAAACAGCTGCAGTTCACCCAGAAACATCGAAACCAAAGCGAGGACGGCCGCCCTGCAAACACAAGGCACCCGTGGAGAGGGAGGATGTGGAGGAGTCTGCGTCTGACACGGCAACTAGACGGCAGACACGAAGCTCCACGGTTGACTCCCATTTCTCAGATGATGTGGCAGCTGGAGCAGGGCCACAGACCAAACGATATAAAAAGCAGGCAGGGATTTTGAAGAGTTTGTGTGTTTTCATGTGTGGTGGGTGATATGTACATGTGTGTGTGTGTGTGTGTATGAGTGGTGTGTGCTTGTGCTAAATAATGTGCCTTGAGCATGATATTAGTGGAGAATTGCACTGTATATGTTGATATTGTTATAAATAGTTTTTAAAATAATGGTTACAGCATGGTTCGTACGCTCCTTGAACCTCCTTGAATCTCCTTGAATTTTCGATGTCTTGTTCAAGGGCCCTTGAATCTCCTTGAAAAATGCCAAATTGGCTGAGCTCCTTGAAAACTTGAAATTTCAACCAGTGTATCTATCCATTGCTTGACCTAGAGATTTTATTGTCAAGTGTTTAAAAATGGCTATTGAAAATTAAAAATTTATAAAACAAAAATTATATTATTTGTGTTGTCAACTGTTCGACGATCGTAACTTTTGTCGTCTGCTAATGATAAGGGAAGGAATCACCACTGGAAATTGTTGATTTCCTTGCTGTCACGCATGCGCAATTGTTGGTTTCGTACATCCTTCGTTCTAACGCACGATGTACAGAAAGTACGAAAACAGTGAAAAGGACAGCGAAACCGCGCGTTTGTTTACTGAATGGGTAAAAATGCCTGGAGGCGATTGTGTGTTGAATCTTTTGTGGTTATCGAAATCTGAATATGCAGGGTGGCTGCTTGAAAAGAAAGGGAACAAGCATAGGTGTTTCTGCCGCGTCTGCTAAAAAATTATCGACGTGAAAGTGATGTGTTACTGTTAGACCAGCTGTTCAGCACACTCATGAAAGCAAAAAAGGACTATCAAGATCTTTGGGCTGTTGTGAGGCAGTTGTTACTTTTGTCCCATGGGCAAGCAACTGTCGAGAGAAGATTCTCAACCAGCTAAGAGATCAGCACTGCAAATCTCTCCTAGCAGTCCTTGGTGGCTCGCCGACAAGTGCTGAACGGTATCAGGAAATTTGGTGGAATCGACAAGATGGACATCACCAAGGAGCTGCTATTATCAGCATCTTCTGCAAGGAGAAAGTACCACGACTACCTTGATCAACAAAAGAAAGACCAGGAACAGGCACAAAGACCAGGAACAGGCACAAGCGGCAAAGAAGAGGAAGGCACAGGAAGACTCTGTTGCTGATTTAAGAGAGGAAAAAAGAAGAATGGAGAAGGATGCTCAGCACCTGACTCAAAAGGCAGACAAGCTTGCTGAACAAGAGGGCGCGCGCTGAGACTCTTGACTCAGTCAAATGCGCTGAGGAGCAAATCCAAAGGAAAAAAGATCCAGCTGGAGATTTCCTGTCAGATTGATGAAGAAATGGAAAAACTGGAATATTTTAACTGAAAACTCATTCATCTGTATGAAGTGTATTATATATTAGCTGGTGGTGGTACCTCTTTCTGACTTTTTACAGTTCTCTAACTTGTGTCTAAGGACAACATGCTTCACAATTATTGTTTAAATGGGTATAGACTCCGTAATCTGCATCATCATTATAACTGCAACTTTATAGACATGCAATATTTATAGGTGTAGATTTCATAATCAATATCAACATCAGTATCACCATCAGATTCATGACTGCAAACAATTTATGGATATCACTGGGTTAGAGATTTTATCCTTTATTTTGACTACTTATCAATTCTTATGTGCGTTTACAATTTTTTTAAAACTCCTTGAATTTTTGGAAAAAACTCCTTGAAATCTCCTTGAAAACTCCTTGAATTTTTTACAACAATTTGAGTATGAACCATGTACAGAAAGTACTCATCTTTCTATCTGTGCATGATACTTTTAACATGGTTTATTATTTTGAAATTATTTTGAAATTATTATGTAAGAACCAAATGTGCTGCGAGTGCTATGAAAGAATTCATAAGTTATTACTGTGAAAACGTTAACAGTTTATGGTTGGTTGTTCAGGATGGAAGCCACAGCCCCAAACTGTCTCCTAGGGCACTTCGCAGACGAGGAATCCACGATGATCCTCTCACCATTAAAGTGGAAGACAATTCTGATACAGAGATTGAATTCTCTCCCTTGGCTTCTACTTCTTCTACAGGTTGGTCTAGAGTGAGACACGCACATGCTTAATTATAATTTATTTTTTTTAACCATGCACGTAAACAGATACACAAAAGCAGACCTTTTATTCCTTGCATGAGTTGTATTTGATGACTTAAGCATGTCCATTTTTAGGATAAATTGATAATAATAATTATAGCTTATATTTTTATAATAATAATAATAATAATGAATGGTACTTATATCGCGCAAATCTCACATTGTGACTCATTGCGCACCCACTCGCATTCATCCATTGTACATCCTGTCATTACAACACATATGGCATAATATTACAATGAAATAAAAACAAAAAAAATAATAATAATTATTTGAACGCAAGCTTGAACAAATACGTTTTCAGTTGCGATTTGAATGTTGCCAAGTCAGATACGCCTCTCATGTTTGCCGGCAGCGAATTCCAGAGAGTAGGCGCAGCAAAAGAAAATGCACGTTCTCCGAAAGTTTTCATATTTCGGAGTGGCGCTGTTAAAAGACGTTCAGACGAAGAACGTAGTGCCCGAGTTGGTTTATAGGCTACAAGTGCATTGGCTAGGTAGGATGGTAGTGTGCCTTCAAAGAACCAAAATGCCAAAATGCAGACCTTGAATTGAATGCGAAACTTCACCGGCAGCCAGTGAAGCTTGCATAGTAAGGGAGTGGTGTGATCCCTTTTCTTCCGTTTCAAAATAAGACGCGCTGCGTTGTTTTGTACGCGTTGAAGGCGATTTATTTGTTCAGTTGGAAGACCCACCAGAACAGAATTGCAGAAGTCAAGCCGTGATGTCACAAAAGCATTGACAAGAGCTGCACACACTGAATTGGTTAAAAACGGTCGAATAGAGGCAATGCGCCTTATCTCGAGAAAAGTAGCACGACAAACAGTACCAATTTGATCTTGCATTGACAAGGTTTGGTCAATTTTGACTCCAAGATAGCGCACGGAGTCTTGGTACGGAATGCTGCTGCCATTTACAACTAGGGAGTCGCTGCCGACCTGCCTGAGACACGAGGCTTTGCCTACTGGCATGATTTCAGTTTTTTCAGTGTTCAATTTAAGCTTATTGCTATCCATCCAGGAAAGAACATCATGGATGCAAGTTTGAATGTCTGACTGCACAGTCTTAAAGTCTGATGGCTGAGAACTCTTGGACAGTTCAGTATCGTCTGCATATTTATGGAAATTACATTCATGGT
Source organism: Oncomelania hupensis (assembly GCA_036898135.1). Taxonomy (NCBI): domain Eukaryota; kingdom Metazoa; phylum Mollusca; class Gastropoda; order Littorinimorpha; family Pomatiopsidae; genus Oncomelania; species Oncomelania hupensis. Next base: position 12,687,590 of record CM072518.1, on the reverse strand, counting down.
CTGTGATGACGTCTGAAAGTGGCTGAGAATACAATGTAAATAACACAGGCCCCAACACAGAACCCTGAGGTACACCAAATACAAGTGAGTCGGGTGATGATAAAACACCATCAACCAGAACTGACTGAAAGCGATCCTGCACATACGACACAAACCAGTCATGAACAACACCACGTAGGCCAAATGATTTGTTAAGTCTTTGAAGCAGTACAGAATGATCCAGCGTGTCGAAAGCCGCGCTGAGGTCAAGAAGCGCCATGAGAGAAACTCGCTTCTGATCTGAACTCATTAGTAGGCCATCCAGAACATTCAGCACGGCTGTCTCCACACTGTGATCCTTTCTGTATGCACTCTGATACACTTCTAACAGATTGTTTGCTTGCAGATGCTCGATCAGTTGGGCTAGAACCACTTTCTCTAAGACCTTCGCCATGAAAGGCAGGTTCGACACTGGTCTATAGTGTTTTAACACGTTCGGGTCAAGCCCAGGCTTCTTGAGAATGGGGGTGATCACAGCTTGTTTGAACTGAGGTGGCACTATGCCACTGACCAGAGACGAGTTAACTACTGAGGTGATAATAGGAACAAGTTCTACCAAACATTGTTTCGTCAAGGGAGTGGGGATGGGGTCAAGCAAACACGTTTTGCTTGGCATCTTCTTCAGGAGATTCATTATCTCTGTTTCTGTCACGAGGCGGAAATGGGTTAACAGAGGACCGCTATACTCTTCAAAAGAAGCTGGCTCAACAACGTGGGAGTCCAGCTCATCTCTTAGAGCTTTGATTTTGCTAGAGAAGAAATCGCAAAAACGCTGTGGAAGCTCTTCCTTAGGGATGTCTGAGGGAAGAGGTTTAGTGGAGGTTTTGCCCACCAACTCGCTAGACACAGCGAACAGCTGCTTGGTGGATGCAGCCGTCTCAATCTTGCTCTGGTAGAACTGACACTTAGCGGCCAGTAGGCAGGATTTGGCAGACTTTCTTTCTTGCACGAAGATCTGGCGGTGGACGGTGAGGTGAGTCTTTCTCCAAGTACGCTCAGCACGCCTCTTTTTTACGGCGCGCCTCCCGCACCGCAGCAGACAGCCAAGGGGCCGAAGAACGATCCCTCACCCGTCTCGTAACGGACGGAGCACGTTGATCCAGGACTGCCCTCAGGCCAGTGTTGTAGCGGTCGACCAGGGTCTCAGCGCTAACATCAGGGTCAGCGCGAAGACCCTCCAGCGACGCGGCTAGGGCAGCGACGTCGGCTTGTAGAATGTCCGGCTGCACAGCGCGCAGGTTCCGCGACGTTACCAGGCGGGTGGGGGGCGGTGGTCGGGCGATGGCGAGGCTGCAGGCGATGACGTGGTGATCGGAGAGGCCCGCGCTGTCCGACACCGACTGTAAGGACAGCAGGCTGTTGTCGCTGCGCACGATCACCCAGTCCAGCACGTGACCAAGGCGGTGCGTGGGCTGGCTCACCAGCTGGGTCAAGCCGTGGTCACTGAGGAGTGTCTTGAGACGACTCACTTGGCTGTCACTGTCATCATCGTAGTGGAAATTAAAGTCCCCACAGATCGAAAGCAGATCACATTTAGCACCAACATAGCGAGACAACAGTTCTGGAAACTCTTGAAAGAAAGTGGAAACGAGCAGTTTGTTCTTTTTACTAGGTGGGGGTCTGTACAGACAAACACACGAAGCTGAAGTTTTGTTCACATGTAGACGCATCTCTACACACTCGAAGCTGCTAAAGTCCAAAGGGGTGAAGGTGACTTGATCGGCAATGTTCGCCTTAACAATAAAGGCTAAACCCCCGCCTCTCGACCCAGCACGGGGGAAACTGAAAGTACGATAGCCTTGAGGGGTTAGAGCAGAAATGTAGGCCTCATCACCTTTATCATATAGCCATGTCTCTACTAGCATCAACACGTCGGCTTTGTGTTCAATGATCATTTCACAGATTTCAGTGGCTTTTTGACGACACGATTGTGCATTGAAGCAAAGAACTTTGAGAGCATGCTGTGTTTGTTTACGTTTGTAACGCTTGCGTGGTAGACCGACCCCAATCTGCAGTACACGAAGTCGAGAGACGAGGTCAGGGGTCAAACGCGCTGGTGCTACGGACAGCAGTTGAGCGCGATCGTACACTATACGTAATGGTTCAACACGCTCGCCTGAGACTGAGAGCAGCGGTTGTTTCTTAAGTGAGTCATTGTCTAGGCTGGCACACTGCTGCACAGGCGCGCTCTACGAGGTATCAACACTGAATGGCGGGCAGTTAGAATTCCACAGACCTATCCTTGCGGATAGAAGAAGGCAGAAAACAAACATATTGACGACTGTAGGGGCACAAAACACCCACAAACTGAAAGAGTCCCACATCATGATGCTAGTATCACACTCTTAGACGCACACAGTCGCTCAAACCATCATTCGAAACACAAAAACATCAGAGCCCGCTGCCGCTCGAACCTCATGGTGAACGACAGGGGAGACTATCAATATATATAGCTATCTTCACTGTACACACTGCAATCTCTTGAAATGGGTGGTCCAAGTTCTCCCCAAATCTTCACTTGCTTTTTAACGGGACAAATGTTTTGCATGACAACAACGTGGTCAAATTATTATTAAATAATTATGTTAAAGAATAACACATAATGCCAAGCATCTTCAGGTTACCTAGAAGAGGATAAGCATTACTGGCAAGAAAGAAAAATAGATAAGTGTTGCACCAAAGGAGCAGAAGAACAAGTGATTTTAATTCTGTCCGGAAAGCACACAACGGAAGTCAGCCAACCTGGAGCCAGCCAACAGTAGAGCCAGTACCAGCAGGTAGCCAACACCTAGGCAGCCACAAGGAGGACTTGACCGACAGCATTCTCAGGTGGCAGCTGCTGCCGTTGGAAGTTCGACGGCACACGCCTGTCTGCCCCTCCCAAGTCTATGGGGTGCATCACCTCTTGCGGCTGTTTGGTAAGATTTCCTCTCCAGTTTTACCCTCTTTTCACTACTATCTAAGCACCGCAATCGTGGTTTTCAGTTTTCACTTTATTGTTAGCACAGTGAGAGCTCTTGAATAAAACCAACTGTACTGGCTGATTAGTTTTGTGGCTGTACAGTGAAGTTTGCACTGGCTTTGGTTTGCTTAGATCTTGTTTTGATAAAAGTGACATTGATTTTGAAACAGCTTGTGGATTATAACATGATTGCATCGATTAGCTCAGCAAGTGATTTGAAAATGCAAAGAAATGTTGTTACTTCATTGAACTGAATCAAACTGTAATGCAGTAAAACTTACAATGTGCTTGGAAATGACCCAATTTTTGAGGAAATGGGCAAGAATGCCATCTAAATTGCAGTTGTGCTCAGTGAAAAACTGTTGTGGCAGATGGATGGATGATGATGGATTGTGCAAATGTGACCCTCCACCACGGTTTGAGTCTTATTGTGCCTCTGGGTCATTTTGAGTTATTTGTGCTATCATAAAGTATTTTGAATGCCAATTTCAATGGAAAAAAACCGTTTGAAAATCCGACGAATAGTCTCGGAGCTACATGCTTTTTACTTTGCCCCCCCTCAAAAACGCGATTCTGAGAAATCTCGAAATTTGTGTTTACAAACTTTAAGACAGTAATGTCCTTAGCAACCATGCATGGATCTTAATGAAATTTGGCACTGTAATCTAGCACAGCATTAACAACACACACACACACATTTTCATTTCAAAGTATGAAGTACTTTTATTTGTACACTTTTTTAAAATACATGTTAAAATGCATGTTTTACTTAGTTAACATTTTTATGCAGGCCGATTGCTACTACTATAATAATTTTATTCATAACAATATTAAAATCATTACAAATGAGCAAATGTCAACAATTTGTATGAAATAGCAGCATAAAATAAAAAAGTATGTGGTCTAAAAATTGATTAATTTTTTCAGGAGGCGGGGGGCAGGGGGTGGGTGATTTTAATCACAAGCCACCATGAAATTATCCTAAATTAATGTTTACCAAGAGACATACAATTTTAGTTCTTTTCCAAGCAGATAAAGCTTTAAGTTTCTGATACCCCAAAAAATAAAAATAAAATTAAATGATGCATTTCGTTGTCTGTGTCACTAGTTTCCTCTTCGTGTTCTAGGCCTACACCATCACAATCACTTTCGACACCACCACTCACTTCATCATCACTTTTCTCCTCGTCCTCGCTTAAATCACCGGTATCTTCCAATTCTAGAGATGTAAAATACTCTCTTATCAGACTTTCTAATTCTTCTGAATCTTTTTGGTCCGTAATATTTGCATCTCTGGCCGAATTCAACGCTTTTGCGACGAAAGCTTCGGAGACGCCACGAGCAGCCATGTTGCAAAATTTTAATTACCTTCCTGCTGGTTGGTTGGTTGACGTCACGCGCAGATATTAGCCAATCATGGAGCGAGCTTCCCCTACATGGTGACGATTTGTTTACAGGGGCATTCCCGGAGAACTATTATTTTTAGCCTATCGTTTTAGCTTTCTATTTCGAATCAACCAATCGTATTCTACATAGTTTAAAAGCTGAGACAAAGACCTTTCAATCGGTGCATAATACGTCGGGTCGACTCGAAAAGCATAGGGAGGACAGGTTGTTCAAAAGAAGTGGTTTTGGCAAGATTTTCTCACCAAAACGGGATAGGTGGTGCTTTTAAAACACATTTATAATACTTTTAGAAGTGAATTTTAGCAAAATTCCAACGGAAACATGTAGATAAATGATTAAAGAATCAGCAACAACTAAAATCTCCAAACCGACAACCCACACCCCCTGCACCTATTTTCAGTGATTGCTCGGAATGGACTGAGGCGCAATACGACTCATCCCGTGGTGGAGGGTCACAAATATAGATGTTCAAAATAAGTGGTGTTTTGCTTTTTAATGACGTGATTGTGTAATAGAGCTTTACATGGCCCAGCATGTTTTGTGTGCTTAACCTTTGTCAGTGACATGAGTTGAAGGATGCACGGGAAGTACGGCTACTAGTCATATTGTCTTTAGGGTTTAATTATAATAATAATATAAATAATAAGGGCATTTATATAGCACTTTTTTTTCTAATGATATCAGTTCTCATCATGCATTTATACTTAATGTTAACATCAAAATACATGCCAAAAGAAGTAAACAACACACTAATAAACTATGCAAAGACTTCATACAAACATGAAAAAGAATATTTACAAGTAAAATATAAAAGGAGGGAGGGAGGGGGAGGAGGAGAGTAGCTAAGGAATGTGGAGGTTGAAGGCATTGTGGTGTGACGACAGTGGTCTCAATCAGAATAGAAGGATTGATGATGAATGAAGGTTTGATAAAAACACTTGTAATTTTCTGTTACAGTCAAGCTGCCAGAGCTGTTGAATAAAATGCCATTTGAGAATCACAAGCTTCACATCCTTGTCAAACTCTGCCACCATTGCCTACAGTCAGTGTTATTTACTTTCTGGGTTTGTGAGTATAGAGCGAAGGTGGGCCGTTTTCAAGTCTGCTTCAGTTCAATTTTTGTTGCAGTGATAGCGCTAGCACTTCCAGTTTTGTAGATGAGGAAAATTGTGTTTACTAAATAAAAAAAAGACCCCTATGGTACATTTAAAACGCAAAAAAAAAGTTCATTCTCACAATTTCATAATACAGTACCTGCTGTTTACAATTACATCAAGTTCTGTGATCGTTGTGGTTATTCCCTTTGTCTGTATTAAAATCAAATATATGAAACCCTTTATTAATGATGTTAGTAACTAGCAAGTGCTCCCCTGAGACTGAGCAAGTCCGCATGAAAGGGAGGTAACGTCCTAGACAAGTATTGGGACGGGGAGGAAAATACATGCAAATCAGCTTAGAGTGATCATCGAAAGTCAACATCCAAGTCTTCTATAATAAAACAATTCTTATACTTGATGTGCATCACTTTCTAACAGTAGTTCTTTGACAGATTGCTCCAAAATGATAATCGGGGTTCTTTTATATGTTTTTCAGCTATTTATTCATCAAAATGCACAAAGCTTTGAATCTGGAAACATAACACAGTGCTGACAAGAGTTACTTCCCTTCCTTTTTGTCAGTAAATCACAAACTACCCAAACCATCTGTAGATCTGCAGACAAGTTAACTTGTTTGCGAATGGTTTGCCATGGTTAGTGGCAGATAAAATAATTAGCCCAGTCAGGAAATCTGACCAGCTAGCTGCTTGAAATGATCCCACCTTTGCTGTATGTGTATGCTCTTTGGATAGCTGTCTCCACTATACACTGCTGATGATGATGGCCACTTAAACGGCAAAGCATCATCCGTGCTAGCAGCAGCCTCAGGGAGCACGGGGGAAGGATGGGAGGAAGTGGGACTTGGGTGGTGATGGGAGTAGGGGATTGTGGGATTTGCAGTGCATATTTTAAGCATAAATTTGAATGACTTTTGGATTGTTTAAAAAATTACGGATTTTCTGATTGGTTCATTGTTTGCAATCTTAAAAACTGCATTTTCAAAGTGTTTTGCTTTGTGGTTGTTTGGTTCTGGCTTTATCAGAAACAGTGATTATTAATCATTAATCAATGGTTGCTCATTATTTGGTTGTTCTTGCTGACTACCACCACCACATTTCACTAAAACATTGTTCTTGTTTTTTTTTTTGTTTTTTTTTTTAACAGGTACCTGGTGGACCATCAACAAGAGTATTTCATCCAATAATAATCAGTGTGAAGAGTGTCATCGGAAGTATTTTTGTTGTAACATTTTTCAGTAACATTCTTAAAGCAGTAAAATGACGGGAAGTTTGGTTAATGCTATCCCCCGACTTTGTGAAAAGAAGTTGCTTGAGACGTCAAAGAGAATTCATTGATCAAAACTTTTGTGAGCATTTTTCATAAGCAAACCAGGGTTTTGTCTAAATTAGAACATTCTCTCATATGTAATTATGTATGTTATGTGTTGTGATGAGCTGTGAAATAATATCGTAATGAACATCTGAAAAAGAAAATAATTGTCTGAATTTGGTGTGTGTGAGAGAGTTCCAAACTGTCAGAAGATATCCTGCACTGCCTTAATTGGAAGGTTTGGGGAGATTCAAAAACTTTTTGTTTTGAGGATCTCTGATCCCAAACTTTGGTTCCTGAACATTTTTTAGTCCAAAAGGTTCAGCAACCTAAATTCAGGATCTGAAAACCTCCCAAAAAACGTTTTTGAAATTCCCCGAAGCGTCCATAAGGGTAAGCTGACAGAGGGTTGTCATTGACTACATTAACATAACTGTATCCTGTCATGTAGTCATGTTTGAGTTCATACAAGAGACAAGATTTTTTTTAAAATGCATTTACGCTGGAAGAATGACAGCACACACAGGAACACTAAGACGAAAGACATCCATTTATTCAAATGATCACATTGGTACACACAGGCATTCTCTCTCAGACAGATGGACACTGGCACTTACACACTGGCTTAACTCTATGTTATCACTCTCCAGTTAGCCTTAACTCGGAAGACAGCTGCAGTTCAGTATTTGTAGTTGGTCAGATCATTTCACGTTGTATGATCAGATGGAGCTGAACACAAAAGGGTCCCACAAGCAATCGGTGTGGGTCTTCATGCTTCGTGAAAGGGCAGAGGTGTCGGTTGCTCTAATGACACTGAAATCATCATGTAGAAGTGGGTCAGTAGTGTCAGTTGTCATGGTCCCAACTTGCTTAGCAGTCTGCTCTCATTTTTTCCCTATAGGGGTGCTGGGAGTTTCAGTTTAAATAGTATCCCCGCTTTCTGGAAATTTAGTGCTTTAAATTCCCACTGTTGCTGTCTTTCTCCTTTGTTCTTTCTCATTCCTACTCTATCAATCTACTATACTATCTTCTTCTTTGCTAGACCAGTCACCTACCTTTTTTCTTGAAAACTCTTCTGGGACAAAACTCCTCATTTGTGTCTGAGGTCTGTTGGATCAGCTTGGGAATTTTGGACGCTTTGTGCCAAATGGTCACTGGGGCTTCCTATGAAGTTATTATTTGGCAATGTAGGCAATTTATATTTATGTGTTTTGTTGATATTTTATAATGAGGTTTGTATTCTATTTTGTTTTGTAAACGGGGGTTCGATAAATTAGAGTATAGCCTCAGCGTCCCCTGCATTGGATGTCTTTATTGTAAAGTGACTGGCTGGTGGAGAGCTTTCAGTTTCACCACTAGGGTTGTTTCGGCAGATCTTTTATGCAGATCAGGGGTGAGTCCTCTTTCAGCAATGTTGTGGTCTTGATTTTGTGGTCCTGATTTGCAGTCCGCTGGACCCTGTAAGCAATAACTAACTCGTATATGTCTTGCATGTCAAACACTTTGACTGTCCCCAATGTCCTAAAGTTCTCGGTGCGTGTTATCAAATAATTATCCTTTTGATCAGAAGATTCCTACAAACTTGATATTAGTTTGTAAACACTTTTTAATGTTCCAATTTTACGTATACATGCATTCATCAAAAGGCCTTTCTTATACTGTGGAGGCACTGTGGTCTAATGGTAGTGCTTCGGCTTGCGGATCTGAAGGTCCTGGGTTCGAGCCGTGGCCGGGCCATTGTGTTGTGTCCCTGGGAAAGACACTTTACTCCTGTTTTCCTACTCCTTCGGATGAGAGTATAAACCGAGGTCTAGTCTGTATGTCGCATACATTCCATCATAACGGACTTTAGATCTCTTGTCCTTCCATGCAGCATGTTTCCACGTTTGTGCCATTTTTCTGGCCGAAAGAAAGATTTCTCGTTATTTAGTTACTACTACTTGATCTTATAATTAAATAGACATATTTCAATATAAATTAAAAAAAAGTGAAGAATAAGAAAAAAAAAACACAAAAATGTTAATTTTATGTTATTTTATGTTTTTATCTTTTTGAAATGATATTTAAAAAATAAAAAATATAATCCACAGTGATAAAAAAATCTGGAGGAATAATTCCAATCACTGAATCAGCTTCACACACCAGAAAGAAATTTATTTAGGATCAAAATACACTTTACAGTTTAATTGCAAATAATATTATTAAACTGTCGATTGAAAAATGCACAAAAAATACTACAATCAGATAGCCATGCCGTGTCGATTGAACGAGTAGAAAGTGGCTCTTTGGTTGGAAAATCTTGGATTGCGAAAAACCGAATTATCTCGTTGGCAAAACATCGTCGAAGAAAACCATAACTCAGGATTGGAAGACGACGGTATATCGACGATGATTAACAGGAAAAGATGGATTGGGGGCGTTGCTTTTTGACGGAAGGGGGGTGCTGGAAGGCGGTGGTTAGGGCGTGAGGCGGTCGACAAAGGGGGAGCAGAGAGGGGAAAAAAAAAAGACTCAAAATAGAGTTGGAACACACAAATAGAATAGGGAAGGTAAAAAAAACGAACATTCAAGAAAAGAAAAAATATTAAGCAGAAGAAGAAAAATAAAAACATAAATGAAAATAAAAATGAAATTCCAATTTAGCATCAAAATATTCCAATCTAGATATAAAAATAATTTTATAATAAAATTTCAGCAATAAGAAAAATAATACAGTAAAAACAGAATTATAAAAAAAGATAAAAAATCAGTACACCAAATGAAAAATAAACACCCATAAAGAATCCATCACCACAATATAGCATACTCTCACAGTCACATATCTTTCTTCACAGTCTATCTTTCATTTCCACAATTTCTCATACACAGATATCTCAGATACGAGAACAGCCTTTTGTTCTCCAAACAGTCTTTATATAGTTGAGTCATCACCAAAATATTAATGAACTAGGAAATATAGTACCAATGCAAAGCAAATACATACGCCACGTGCCTATGTGAAAAGCCGTTGCTTGCGTTCTAGCTCTAAAAACTCGTGATGTATAAACAAATGGAAATATTTGCCAAGTCACTTTGTGACACCCAAGTGATAATGCTGCAACAAACCTGAAGAATATTGTGGTATCCTGTTGCACTGAACATGGTTGTTTCATGATTCTGCACCTTACAACACCACAATCATCATCAAAAATGTTTGTTTTCAATCGCATTTACAAGACTAACTTACAAAATATTTTAATGGTGATTTTTTTAAATTGGGTGTTTAATCAATCACTGCACTGATCGATTAAACACCCAATTAAAAAAAAATGGAATGGAAATAAGTGCAGAGGGGACCAAAGTGATGACCAACAACACCAATAGCATCAACACGGACATCAAAGTCCAAGGCCAATCCCTCAACATAGCGCATAGCTCCAAATATTTAGGAGCCATTGTATCAGACAATGGGTCCCGACAGGAAGTCCTCTCCAGGATCGCACAAACAACTGCTGCCCTGGCGAGGTTGAAGCCAATTTGGAAGGACAGGACCATCGGTCTACATTCCAAAGTAAGACTGCTGCGCCCCCTTGTTATCTCCATCTTCCTATATGCTTGCGAAACATGGACCCTCACATGCACAGCAGATCTCCAGCGAAGAATACAAAGCATGGAGATGAGGTGCTACAGGGGACTTCTGGGCATTTCCTGTGCCCGGCACGTCGCCAACGACGAAGTCCGACAGACCATAACACAGGCCATTGGACAACACGATGACCTGCTCACAGTGGTGGAGGGACGGATGCTCCGATCGTATGGCCACGTCACCAGATCATCAGGTCTTGCAGGGACCATCCTGCAGGGCACGGTGCGGGGAGGTAGAAGAGGGGGAGACCGAGGGAGAAGTGGGGGGACAACATTCGACACACCAGTTCAATGCCTATGTGAGCAGCACTGTTTAGTGCCTCCACATTTTGCTTGCTGCTGAAATTTATAGCTTGCCTGCACCCTCCCTCCCAGTGAAAGGAAAGGAATGGAAGGATCAGCGAAGCTATTTATATCTAGCCTAGCTGACCTAACCTCAAAACCAAAAAGCTTTGGTCGAGTCGGTGTGTCGAGAATGGACTGGTTTGACACTGAGCGAAACAATCAGGGTTGCTGGGGACAGGGAAAGATGGAGTACACTGGTTAAACAATCATCAAACAAGGGCAGCAGAATATATTATAGGCACAATTATATGATTATTAAATAAATACTACTTGGGTTCAAATTCAAACTTGATTACAATTTACATTCAATTAATTCATACCTTGTATATTAACTCCAAGAAACAATCTCATAATTGATTTCTTTGAAATGCGCAATAATCAAAATAAATACAACTTGGGCTCAAATTCACATTCAATGAATTAATACATTATAATTTATATATCAACTCCAAGAAACCATATAATAAAATATTTCTTTGAAATGCATAATTATATGATCATCAAAGTAAAATATCACTTGGGTTCAAATTCAAACTTGATTACAATTCACATTCAACGAATTCATACATTATATATCAACTCCAAGAAACAATATCATAAATTAAAGTATTTATTTGAAATGCACAATCTTCAGTTTACCATATATTATGCATAAAATATGCTCCAAGATCTATAACATTAACACCCAACAAAATCCCACCCACGTTGGTCTTGTCTTTCAAAAGGAAAGCAAAATTAAGATTGTTCCACAACGCCGTAGGAGTTACACTGAGATGATACACACATACACGTAGGAGTTACACTGAGATGATACACACATACACGTAGGAGTTACACTGAGATGATACACACATGCACTGAGATGATACACACATACATACACACATGCTGTTTTGTAGGAGTTACACTGAGATGATACACACATACATACACACATGCTGTTTTGTAGGAGTTACACTGAGATGATACACACATACATACACACATGCTGTTTTGTAGGAGTTACACTGAGATGATACACACATACATACACACATGCTGTTTTGTAGGAGTTACACTGAGATGATACACACATACATACACACATGCTGTTTTGTAGGAGTTACACTGAGATGATACACACATACATACACACATGCTGTTTTGTAGGAGTTACACTGAGATGATACACACATACATACACACATGCTGTTTTGTAGGAGTTACACTGAGATGATACACACATTCATACACACATGCTGTTTTGTAGGAGTTACACTGAGATGATACACACATACATGTATACACACATTCATACACACATGCTGTTTTGGCACACATGTATACACCAACTAGCCAGCACTAGGTCTGTTCTCCCCCATACTTGGTTGCCCACAATTGTGCTCACTCATGGGGACATTTGACAATGCGCCCAAAGCCTCCAGTGGACACCTTGGGTGGCTTATTACATCCTGCATCGGCCAGTGCCTTGTGCAGCTCTTGAGGTTGGAAAATTATATATCTATATATAAATATATATGATGACATGCTAGAACTGATGGGTCTTGGTTTGGTGTGTGGTTGTAAAGGAACTGACTCTGTCCATCTATCCAAGACTTCTTCTTCTGTGAGGCATATGCCAGATTTGCTTAGATCATGAAGACCTTGGGCTGTTTAACACTTGTCAGCAGCTTCACAGTCTGGTAGGCTTTCTTGCTGTTGTTCTTGTTCAGACTGTTCTCTATTTCCTGGCATTGATCTTCTATCCAGTTCTCCTTTTCTGTGCTCATGCCTTTTCGGATTTCATTGTTGACTTTTCGGTAGGCATCAGCTCCCTGTGAGATGTTCTTTTTATTTTTCATCTCTCTTTGTTTGTCACACAGGTCCAAAAGTTCAGGTGTGATCCACGATTTCTTCTTTGGGGGGATGGGGGAGAGATGGGGGGGGGGGGGGGTGCTTGCCAAGGATCTCATCTGTCACAGCTGAGTTGAAGGTGGTGTTCATGATGTTGACATCTACTTCACCAGCTCCCAAAATGAGCAGTGATACAAATTTCCCTCCAATTGTGGCTTGGAATATTTCTGCCACCTTCGGGTCTTGCATTTTGTCCAGGTCGAACTTCAGTCTGGTGCACTTTGCTGTGTTTACTCTCTTCAAGTGGAGCCGGAAAGACATCATCATGAGATCGTGGTCGCTTCCAATGTCTGCTCCTGGAAAAGTGCGTGTTCTGCCAACGTGGATGCTTGATCTGAAGCATTTCTTGACCATGATGTAGTCAATCTGGGTGTGATGCTCCCTGCTGGTAGTGTGTCAGGTACATCGTCTGGATTTTTTGTGGAGACCAAGCGTGTTTGCCAGTATCAGATTGTTGTATTTGGCAAACTTCAAGAACCGCAGACCTCTGTCATTTGTTTCGTTGTTGCAGTGGGGTCCACATGTGTCTGCCCAGTGGTGGTATGCATCTTGGCCAACCTTGGCATTCCAGTCGCCTTGCACTATGACTATGTCCTTCTTCGGCACTTGGTCAAGGACAGCCTGCAGATGTTCATAGAAACCCTCAACTTCACTGTCATCATAGTCTGATGTTGGTGCATAGGCCTGGATGATGGTGATGTTGAAAAGGGCTGCTCTCAGATGGCTGAAAATGAGTCTATTGGAGACTGAGCGGCCATCTCAGAACAATCTGTGAGAAATGCCTACAGCACCAACAACACCTATATCATGTGTTTTTAGACTTCAAGAAAGCGTTTGACCGAGTCTGGTATGCAGCTCTGTGGGCAACCATGAGAGTGTACAACATCAGCCCTAACATTATTGAAGTCAACAAAAGCCTATATGACAAGGCTACCAGTGCAGACCTACACAACAGCACCATCGGGAACTGGTACAGAACAACAAGGGGCGTGCGTCAACGATGCCTACTCTCTCCAACACTCTTTAACATCTTCCTAGAGTGCATCATGTCAAATGCCCTTGCAGATCACGAAGGCACAGTCAGCATAGGGGATAAAGCAATCTCCAACCTCCGTTTTGCGGATGACATTGATGGATTGGCTGGAGAGGAAGAAGAACTTGAAAAGCTGGTACAGAGGCATGACACAACCTCCAGAGCCTTTGGAATGGAAATAAGTGCAGAAAAGACCAAAATGATGACCAATAACACCAATGGCATCAACACGGACATCAAAGTTCAAAATCTCTCAACACAAATATTTAGGAGCCATTGTATCAGACAATGGGGGGGACCGACAGGAAGTCCTCTCCAGGATCGCACAAACAACTGCTGCGCCGACAAGGTTGAAGCCCACTTGGAAAGACAGGACCATCAGTCTACATTCCAAGGTAAGGCTGCTTCGCTCCTTTGTTATCTCCATCTTCCTATACACTTGCGAAACATGGACCCACACAGCAGACATACAATGAAGAATACAAAGAATGGAGATTACGTGCTACAGAAGACTTCTGGGTACTTCTTATTCCCAGCACATCACCAACAACAAAGTCCAAAAAACCATCACACAAGCCTTTGGACGACATACTAACAGTGGTGAAGAAAGGGAAACTCCGATAGTATGGCCATTTCACCAGGGCTCAGGCCTTGCAAAGACCATCCTGCAAGGCACAGTGCAAGGAGGCAGGAGTAGAGGGAGGCAGGAGAAGAGGGAGGCAGAAAAAGAGGTGGGAGGACAACATTAGAGAATGGACTGGCTTGACACTTCATAGCGAAGCCATGAGGGTTTCTAAGGACAGAGAAAGATGGAGTATGCTGGTTAAACGATCATCTGTAGTGCCCCAACGACTTTTGAGTTACTGGATAGGATATGATAATATATATATAAGAATGATTAAATTTTTCAAATGAAATAACCCCACCGAGAATAAAATACTTTCCCATTTTATTAACCATGTTATAACCCTGTTGCCAGGTTAGACATTTTATTTAAAGGCACATGGCTTACAATCAGTGAATCACTATTGACAAAATTACATCAAAACTGTACAATACAAAACGGAAACTCCGATGGTATGGCCACATCATCAGATCATCAAGTCTTGCAAAGACCACCCTGCAAGGCACAGTGCAAGGAGGTAGAAGAAGAGAGAGACCGAAAAAGGGGTGGGATGACAACATTCAAGAATGGACTGGTTTGACACTGAGCGAAACAATCAGGGTTGCTGAGAACAGGGAAAGATGAAGTACGCTGGTTAAACGAAAATCTGTGGTGCCCCTACGACCTCCAAGTTACGGGATAGGATAGGATAGGACAATACAATTACAGTACTGTCCGGAATTATGGAAGAAAATAACAAAAGAAAGACTGGATGAAAGAAGTGGGAAATGGTGGCAGTAGCATGCCAATGGCAAAGCTACTACTGCCAAACAAATTGGGCAGCGGTTCCATTCTATCACAGGGTGAAATAATTAACTTAGGAATGAGGCTGTCACCTACTCCTTCAGGATGAGATCATAAACCAATGTCTAGTCTGTGTACGCATGCATTATACTGCACAGATTTAAAGATCCAAACACTCATGTCCTAGATGGGCGAGTGCCAGATAAACCCAGCATGTATACCTTGGCCTTATTCCCTCTGTTTTGGGTTGCGCAGCAGCTGGGGCGCTTTCGCTGAGAAAACAGTCCAAATTTCACCGCCTGATCTACGTAATGAATAAAGTTTTTAAATCCCAAAATGATCATCACTTACATACTAAAACTGTGATTACATTTGCTTTCAAATAAAATATAAAAAAAAATTAACAAAACTGACTAGAACTATTAAATAAAATAACCTCATGGCACATTTAAAATAATTTGTGAATTGTGAAAAACATTTTTTGGCATTTTCTTTTAAAGGCATATAATCATTCCTGTGTATTTCACTTGCACTAATTCCTTATCCGGATTATGTTTACATCTGTGCTGGGGTGTTCAGTTCTTTTCAATTCAGTTTTTAAAATGTTAAGTCTGTTCGCTCTGGGTGATATTATTAGGTGCCAAAAGAAAAATACATTGTAAAAAAAAAATAATTTCAACAATTTACCAAATAGTGATTTTAAAATAACTTGAACAATATTAACAATGTCTTGTCTTGTGCTTGTGTGCAAATGTATCACAGATCTAGGCTTATTGTATTGAAATGCTACAAGCGCTGCCATTTTTGCTGAAGGGTGTATGACCAGTCCCATTTTACCTTGGGTGCTGTTTTAACAGCCATGACCAGGAAGATCTCTTGTCCTGGGTACACAGTATCTTCTTTGGGTGAAGCATCAGACACAAACATCTCGGATGTTTCTAGAGTAAACATGATTTGAAATACTCGATCCTTGCATAGATTAACCACAAAGAACATACCCCCATGTTCGTTTTTCTTGACCACCAGCACCAGACACTCATCCGTCCCATCAGCTATCAAAACTTCAGTCTTCACAAATAGGCTGCCCTCACTGAGTGAGTCTACAGTGGGAAATTCACTACTAAACGTACCATCTTTGGACTGTGGAGATTCACCATTTTTACTTTCAGCGTTTCTATCTTTTGCCCTCAAGCCTGGCTGAGGGTCATTTAGATTTTCAGTTTTTTGGACACCAGAATCCATAAATGTGTTTTCTTTCTTTGCACCAGACTTGCTGGGCACTTTGATATCACAAATACACAACTGAAGCTTGACCGCCTTGTCAGCACACACCCCAAAATGGCTATAAGGGGTGATTCTATCCAGTGTCTGTAGAATTATGCTATTGGAAGAGTGTGTCCTCCTTCCCAAATCTGCCTGCAGGGCAACAAAAAACACTTCCGCTTGGGATTCTGGCAACTGGCTATACGTCTGGCTGTAGTAATCTTCCTCCTCTGAGACATCATCAGCTATGAGCTGATGGCTGACAGACACATAAAGGTACATCTTCAAGGACATTGTGGCCTGTAGGCAAAGCAAAATAAATCATATAGTGAAAAATGAAATAATTCACACTGTATCTATTGTTTCACATTTCAATAAAATCTGTTATCTGTTAAATGTTAATATTTATTGTTACTGTTTATTCATTATCCTACGAAAAATTAATTCATTAATTAACAATTTTATTTATGTAATATTTTTAAACAAAATATATTTGCTGAAATTGTGCCTGCTATAAACAAATTTTTAAATTTAAATGATGAACATATATTCATTGTCTTGGACATATGATTACAATGCGTAATTAAAGATTATAATAAACTAGAAAACATACACAGCAATGATTAAATTTGTTATGTGCATGAAACAGACATTAACAAGTACACATTACAGCGTTGATCAGTATTTTACAACAAATGCTAACCGTCATTCCATTGAACCGAAACATCTTTCTCTTTCTTCTTAGTCCCTATTTCTTCTCTCCCAAATTCTTCCTTCCCTCCTAAACCTCTCTTTCTCTCCTTTCTATCCTAACAGCCATCATAAATAGTGCCCAATCTTCCTCACACACATACAGGCACACCTGCTCATCCTCAATGTGTTACAGTTACACTCAATCTATGTTTACACTTTTCTACCCAAAATTCAGAAGATACACTGACAAGATAAATAATAAATTATATATTATATTAACTGAAACAAAACAACACAAATAAAATAAAACAAAATACAAATAAATTACAAACTGCAATAAAAGGGATACAAGGCAAAACAAAAACAAAAATACTCACCCCGTGAAAACTTATCCTGACGTTGTCAAAGTCTGCCAACAACAGATGCCTGCAGCGACCGAAACCTTGAGCTGCCCTGACACCATCTGCCAACGCCTGTTGCTGCCGCTGTCTCTGGATGAGGTTGTTGATGCTGCCCACGGCAAGATGGGCAAAAAGGGCATGGTACGCGTCAGGTGGCACCTCTGTGTCAAAGTCCTGGCAGATGCACAGGTTGGGCATGATGCGGGGGATGTGCTGACACGTTCGTAGAGCCCACACTGGCTGCAGAAGACCTCTGCTGGTGACATTATAAGGGCTGTGCCCGCGCTGCACGGCATTTCTGAAGTTGCTGGCCAAGCTTTGCAGCATGTAATGCAGATCCAAGTGACTGACCAGGCGTCGTTGGTTGATCTCCAAGGCCCTCATTGCTTCTCTGCCTAACAGCTCCCCCACCTGCCTCGGTACCAACACAAACAGGTGAGGGTGGAAAAGTTCTATTCTTGCCTCCACGGATTTTTCCACAAATGCTCCATAACTGTTGCCATGGTCTGAGAATATGATGGTCATAGTGTTGCCTTGGGTCAAAACTTGTCGCAGGTAGCGCTGAAAAGATGCATCCAATGTCTGAATTCTCTTACCACTGTCTTCATGTCCTACATTGGTTTCCATCAATGTAAAGTATGGCACCCCCGATTGGGCCATGACATCTTGGTACAGCCACAGAAACTCCAGCAGATACTCATGCTGGTGCTTACCATTGAAACAAACAGCATTCGGACCATGAAAATGATCTTTCACACCATTCTCGCTCAACACTCTGCACATGGCGTAAGTTATTTCCAAAGAATCAATGCTCCCTTTCTCCAGCGCTGACTGCAGATCTTTCCAAGTTTCTTCAGCAGACAGTGTCTTGTTATGAACCAGCAAGTCCTTGGACAACCCCCACTCCCACAAATAGCACAAATCTTCCAACCACAGAGTGGTATAGCCCTGATCCTTGAACTGTTTCAACATTTCTTCCACTTTCAGCGCCTCAGGGGGAAGTTCCAAAACACCAAAAGGCGTGACCAATGGGTCAATCTCGCCAGAAAATAACATTTGTAATGTTTCAAACGTTCTTGAGCGCACAGACTGAACCAATTCAAAATCAAACACGGAAACATCAGGCCACTGCTGTGATTGTGATGACTTAATTTGTGCCTTGTTATGAGATATTATATTCCCAGACACAAGGCCTTGTAAAAGCTTCACAGTCTGAGGCAAAGAACGGAAGAAATGCTGCCGTGAAACGGAGTCAACGAAAATCATATTGACATTAATGCCACTGTAGGGATTTGATTGGGAATTAGAAGTATGCAGTCCATGTTTTTGGGACACATTTGAAGGCACTCTACTCAAAATGTCTGTTTCTGGAAAGGAAGGCAGACTTGGCGGTAAGAGAAGCAGCTGGGTGGCTTGTAAAGGTGAATCATAAGCTGTGTCACTATCATTCATGACATCTACTGTTTCGCCATCCGTGTTAGTCCAATCTCCTCCACAGCTGATGAAACAGAAACCGAAATGCTTCTTTCTGCCTCGTGCTGGTTGAAGCAAACGGTTGGTCCATTTTTCCAGCTCTGCTGCGGACTCAAACCTTCTCCACAAAAGCTTGCCGCTGGTTGTGTCAGGCACTGCTGCAGAGAGGGCAAGGTCACACACATCACTGCTGCATCTGACAGCATAGCCTTTGGAAGCTTTCTGAAAAATGAAAGTTAAACTCAAAAAGTTCTACATAAATTATAGACAAAATATAACATTAAGCTAGAGAAAGTAAAAATTCCCTAAAAAAAAGAGAAAAATCACTGCAAACGCTCTTCATTTTATTATTCTATTTTATTATTCTTAATCTTTTCAGCTAAAGAGATGCCCACATGCAGCCTTAGGCGCAAAATGTGACTGTCAGACTCAGCGCAATCCTAGGCCACCAGGGATGGGGAGAAGGGATAACTATGCACTGGAACAACCATCAATAGCAAGAATAAGATGGCCAGTGCTCACAGCCAATGTTTATGTCCGGGTGACCAGGAATCGAACCAGCATTCTTTGTAACATTAGCTCGCTTCTCTACCAACTGAGCTATCCCTTGTTCTTTCACGTCTTTATTTGGTCACATTTGTGCTTTCCAGCTTGTTCAAGATAGAAACAGTCTACTGTACAGACATACATATTATAGTAATTTTGCAATAGCAAGTAACCCCAATTAACTTTACATTCTAATCGATTTCTATCCTATCATATCCTATCCCATAACTCGAAAGTCGGTGGGGCACCATAGATGTTCGTTTAACCAGCGTACTCCATCTTTCTCTGTCCTCAGCAAACCTCATGGCTTCCCTCAATAAAGTTTCAGTTTCTTCACCACTGTGAGCATGTTATCGTGTTGTCCAATGGCTTGTGTGATGATTTGTCGGACTTTGTCATTGGTGATGTTGCTGGGTATAGGAAGTGCCCAGAAATCTTCTGTACACCTCATCTCCATGCTTTGTATTCTTCGTTGTGAGTCTGCTGTGAGGGTCCATGTTTCGCAAGAGTATAGGAAGATAGAGATGACAAGGAGGTGCAGCAGCCTTACCTTGGAGTGCAGACTGATGGTCCTGTCTTTCCAAATGGGCTTCAACCTTGTCAGGGCAGCAGTTTTTGTGCGATCCTGGAGAGGACTTCCTGTCGAAACCCACTGTCTGATACAATGGCTCCTAAATATTTGAAGATATGCACTGTGTTGAGTGTTTGGCCTTAGACTTTACTGTTCGTGTTGATGCCATTGGTGTTGTTGGTCATCATTTTAGTCTTCTCTGTACTTATTTCCATTCCAAAGGCTCTGGAGGTGGTGTCAAGCCTCTGTACCAGCTCTTGTTCTTCTCCAGCCAATCTAATGTTATCCGCAAAACGGAGGCTGGAGATTGCTCTACCCACTATGCTGACTGTGCCTTCATGATCTGCAAGGGCATCCAACATGATGCGCTCTAGAAAGATGTTGAAGAGTGTTGGAAAGAGTAGGCATCCTTGACGCACTCTGATTGTTGTTCTGAACCAGTTTCCGATGGCGCTGTTGTGGAGAACTGCACCGGTCGTCTTGTGATACAGTCTTTTGATGATTTCAATAATGTTAGGACTGATGTTGTACACCCTCATGGTTGGCCACAGAGCTGCATGCCAGACTCTGTCAAATGCTTTCTTGAAGTCTATAAACACAGATGTTGTTGGTGCTGAAGGTATTTCTCGCAGATTATTCTGCGGTTGAAAATCTGTTCAGTGGTACTTCGCCCAGCCATGAATCTTGCTTGTTCTTCAGCTATGATTTGTTCAGCTTGGGGTTTCAACGTGTTGAGTATTGTTTTCAGGAGGGTCTTGCTGGGATGGCTGATGAGGTTGATGGTATAGTAATTTTCATACTCCTGAAGGTTATCATTTTTGGGAAGAGTGGTGACAAGTGACTGGGTCCATGGTGTAGGCCACTCCCCACTCTGCCAGATCTTGTTACAGATAATGGTTAGGGCGTCAATTGTCGCTTCTCCTCCTGCTTGAAGCAATTCTGTGGGTATGTAGTCCACTCCCGCTGACTTCCCTTTTTTCAGCGATTGCACTGCTGCCTCAACTACAACTTCTTCTCAGGGAAATGGGAGGATTTTTTTCTTCTTCTTTGTTCTGGGGACATGCTAGAACTGATGGGTCTCCCTTTGGTGTGCGGTTGTAAAGGTCAGAGCAGTAGTCTGTTCATTTGTCCAAGACTTCTTGTTCTTCTGTAAGGCATATATGCAAGACTTGTATTGGATCATGGAGACCTTGGGCTGTTTAACACTTGTCAGTGGCTTCACAGTCTGGTAGGCCTTCTTGATACTGTTCTTGTTCAGACTGTTCTCTATTTCCTGGCATTGATCTTCTATCCAGTTCTCCTTTGCTGTGCACATGCCTTTACAGATGTTATTGTTGAGGTTTTCGGTAGGCATCAGCTCCCTATGAAGACAGTGTTCTTAATCTTTTTCCTCTCTCTTCATTTGTCACACAGGTCCAAAAGTTCAGTGTTGATGGATTTACTTCCAAACAAGCCGCAGTTATCCAGTTCAAATGACCACAAAAATCCTTGTTATAAACTGAGGTCTAGTATGTGCATGCATGCATCCCATTGCACACACTTTAAAGATCCTCACGCTCATGTCCTAGACGGGTGAGTGCCAGGAACATAAATACACCTGTCACACACTTGTTCCCTTCTCCTCATCCCCGGTCACCCAGGATTGTGCTCAGTTGTCTGGGCACCAGACTATGCCCCAAAGGTTACAAGTGGGCGCCTCTGGCGGCTTACATTAGATCCTGTATTGGCTAGAGCAGCCTTGAGCATCTCTCGACCGGAAATGCACTATGTAAGAATTATTAAATAAATAAAACTAAATAAATTATAGACAAAACATAACATTAAAGAAAACATATTGTATTTATACTATAAGCATGTAAGTTGATTCAGAAGCATTAACTTACAAACAAGTTGCAAATTTCCACTGCCTTCTGGTGTTTACAAGATGCCAAAGGGCTGGTATGGAATAGGTTGTCTGCGACATCGCAAGATCCAGGCATGGGCTGCGTTCTTTTGCACAGGGTATCATTGTTGTCATACGTATCTCTTGACAACTGTCCCTCTCGCAGCATGAATAACTTGCAAGAAGTCAGTCCTTGTTTCTGTTTTTTGTGAGCTTCTGAAAGTGAAACGGACTTCTCTCGCTGTTGATTTTGTTGGAGGCCTGCACGAGACACTCTTTCTGTCAGATCCAGTGGGTGGTTGTTAAACAACCAGAGTTTGGTGATCATGATCACAATCAAAATCCCGCAAATACAACACACTCTCATTGATGTTATCCTGCGTTTTGCAATCATTCTCTTATGGGACACTAGACCAGTACCGAAGTGACTGCAGGGTTCAAAAAGAACTTTCCAGTGCCTTCAGCGATACCTGTGCAGAATTCGAGTAGTTTACAATCAAAAGTGAAAATCACAAATATCAGACCCACAACATGGTATGACGTGCGATCTTTAAGCAAAAAGTAGTATAATATAAATATATTTTCAGAAGAAAGCAAAATCATAAAAATGTACTTTTTGCTTAGCGTAAAGTAGACATTTTGAAAGAACTATGCACAGGCTCGGAAGTCCCTTCTTTCGTCTTTTTAACTTTCACTATTTCATCTAGATAGGTAGTAGAGATAGTGAAAGTTACAAGGGGAAAGAAGAGATTGGTTGTGCACTAAAAATGATAAACTATACATACTACGAAACACCGAACGACAAATTGGATCAAACTGACACCATGCTGCAAAACTGCGTGGAAACCAATTAAACCTCAAACTATTAATAGGTTCATCACAGTATCTTTCACCACAAGGATCAACGTGGACTTGTTGATTGCGGAAGTGGTATCCATCATCATAGAAATTATAAAGCGGAATAGGGACGAAATAAAATAGTCCAGAATAAATTTATTTAAAAATAAATAAGGAAAGGTAAAAAGAAAGAACGAAAAAAAGAAAGAAAGAAAGAAAATAAACAAACAAATAAATAAATAAAATCCTAGGAAACCGACGCAAAATTAGGTACTGAAATATCGCAGCAAATTCTGATGTTTTCTAACAAAACATTATATGCATATGTTCTTCTTTTCTTATTGTTATTCTTCTTATTCCAGGTAATATTCGGGATCAACATGCGGATCGTTATTACTGGAGTTGTGAACTTGACAATAGTTTGTCACATTGGAAACAGATAGTACGGTGTGGGGAAATACCGAAAGAGGCTAAGAGGCTAAGAGGACCGAAAGAGGCTAAGAGGCTAAGAGGATCGACGCTAAGAGGACAATACATAGTCTACGTACAGAGTCTATGCCAAGAATGGAAAGCTATATATAGATATATCTATGCCACTCGTTCTGGTTGTCTCAAGAAAAAAAAAAGAGTCACTGTTATATTGTCAATAATTTCTCATATTCTCACATTTACAGGAGGAGATGGAGCAGGGTACATTGGGAAATTCAAAACCTGCCCCGAGTTGCCTAGGCAGCGCGCTACGTATGCGCTATATAACTATTTTGGCGGAAAGTCTGGGCAACCCTATGCCTGGTAAGATTTGTGTACTGTTATTGGACGCAGGGGCGGACGAGGGGGGGGGGGGTTTCCGGGGTTTCCTGACCCCCCCCCCCCCCCCCCCCCCCCCCCCCCCCCAGCCAAAAAAAATAAAAGAAAAAGGAAAAAAAGAAGAAGAAGAAGGAGAGAGAGAGAGAGAGAGAGAGAGAGAGAGAGAGAGAGAGAGAGAGAGAGAGAGAGAGAGAGAGAGAGAGAGAACACTTTATTATATATAAAATTATAGAAATTAAAATTTAAAAAAATAAATAAAAGTAAACATTAAATAAATAAATAGTATTTATTTATTTTATTTTATTTTTACTTTTTTTTAAAATTTTATTTCTTTGGGTACCTTTCCCACAATATGCAAGCCCTCGCAATCTTCTCCCTAAAAAACTTCAATCATTGCAATCATTCTAAACAATCTCCAGACGAACACCGTCTTTCGTGCTCCACGAAGAGCAAAGCTGATATTTCCCGTCTTCGGCGACATTCTATTTATTTATTTATTTATTTATTTATTTAGTTATTTATTTTTAAGGGGGGGGGGAGGGTAGCACCACGAGCGGAGGAAATGAAAAGAAAGAAAACGATATTCCTAATGGATAATATCGTGGATTACGACAGGAGTGCCCAATACGTCGATCGCGATCGACTGGTCCATCGTGAAGGCAGTGAGACTGAGTTGATCGCGTAGCAGTAAAAAACACATTGACCTCAGCCTATTATAGGACTATATATATGTTTTGCATTTTGGTGGTAGGTAGATCATTTTGGCTTGGTCATTTTAAAAGTACCTCGCATGCTGAAAAAGTCATAGTGTGGGCAACCCTGGCTTACGTTGACGTTTTAGCAAAAAGACAAAATAGTCAAAGTTCCGTCCCTTTGCTTGCTTATTCCGACTTGCGCCAGCGCTTCAAACTGCCGCAAACGCCGTCGTTGAAGCCCTCCGAATCGAAAGGTGTGGCAAAGCTCAGTACATATTTTGGGAGCAAAGGAGGTAATTATTATTTTGATAATTTAATCTTACAAGTAAATAACATATCCTATCCTATCATATCCTATCCCATAACTCAGAGGTCGTAGGGGCACCACAGATGATCGTTTAATCAACGTACTCCATCTTTCCCTGTCCTCAGTAACCCTGATTGTTTCGCTCAGTGTCAAACCAGTCTAGTCTCGAATGTTGTCATCCCACCTCTTTTTCGGTCTCCCTCTTCTTCTACCTCCTTGCACTGTGCCTTGCAGGATGGTCTTTGCAAGACCTGATGATCTGGTGACGTGGCCATACCATCGGAGTTTCCGTTTTTTCACCACTGTGAGCAGGTCATCGTGTTGTCCAATGGCTTGTGTGATGGTCTGTCGGACTTCGTCGTTGGTGATGTTCTGGGTATAGGAAATGCCCAGAAGTCTGCTGAAGCACTTCATCTCCATGCTTTGTATTCTTCGTTGGAGATCTGCTGTGAGGGTCCATGTTTCGCTAGCATATAGGAAGATGGAGATGACAAGGGAGCGCAGCAGCCTTACCTTGGAATGTAGACTGATGGTCCTGTCTTTCCAAATTGGCTTCAACCTCGCCAGGGCAGCAGTTGTTTGTGCGATCCTGGAAAGGACTTCCTGTCGGGACCCATTGTCTGATACAATGGCTCCTAAATATTTGAAGCTATGCACTGTGTTGAGGTATTGGCCTTGGACTTTGATGTCCATGTTGGTGCCATGGGTGTTGTTGTCATCATTTTGGGCTTCTCTGCACTTATTTCCATTCAATAGGCTCTGGAGGTGGTGTCAAGCCTCTGTACCAGCCGTTCAAGTTCTTGTTCCTCTCCAGCCAATCCATCAATGTCATCCGCAAAACGAAGGTTGGAGATTGCTCTTCCCCCTATGCTGACTGTGCCTTCGTGGTCTGCAAGGGCATCTGACATTATGCGCTCGAGGAAGATGTTGAAGAGTGTTGGAGAGAGTAGGCATCCTTGACGCACACCGATTGTTGTTCTGAACCAGTTTCCGATGGCGCTGTTGTGGAGGACTGCACTGGCAGCCTTGTCATACAGGCTTTTGATGACTTCAACAATTTTAGGGCTGATGTTGTACACTCTCATGCTTGCCCACAGAGCTAGCTGCATGCCAGACTCGGTCAAACGCCTTTTTGATGTCTACGAACACATGATATAGAGGTTGGTGCTGTAGGTATTTCTCACAGATTATTCTGAGGTTGAAAATCTGTTCAGTGGTACTTCGCGCCGCCCTAAATCCTGCTTGCTCTTCGGCTATGATTTGTTCAGCTTGGGGTTTCAACCTGTTGAGTATTGTATTTCAGGAGGACCTTGCTGGGATGTCTGATGAGGCTGATGGTGCGGTAATTTTCACATTCCTGAAGGTTACCTTTTTTGGGAAGAGTGATGACAAGCGACTGGGTCCATGGTGTAGGCCGCTCCCCACTCTGCCACATCTTGTTACACATAATGGTGAGTGCGTCGATCATCGCTTCTCCTCCAGCTTGAAGCAGTTCCGCGGGTATGTTGTCCACTCCCGCTGACTTCCCCTTCTTCAGCGATTGCACTGCTGCCTCAACTTCTTCTCGGAGAATTGGGAGGATTTCTTCTTCTTCTCTGTTCTCTGGACATGCTAGAACTGATGGGTCTCCGTTTGGTTTGTTGTTGTAAAGGTCAGAGCAGTACTCTGTCCATCTGTCCAAGACTTCTTGTTCTTCTGTAAGGCATAAGCCACTTGCCTTGGATCGTGGAGACCTTGGGCTGTTTAACACTTGTCAGCGGCTTCACAGTCTGGTAGGCCTTCTTGCTGTTGTTCTTGTTCAGACTGTTATCTATTTCCTGGCATTGAGCTTCTACCCAGTTCTCCTTTGCTGTGCGCATGCCTTTTCGGATGTCATTGTTTATTTTTCGGTATGCATCAGCTCCCTGTCAGGTATCATTTTTCTTTTTCACCTCTCTTCGTTTATCACACAGGTCCAAAAGTTCAGGTGTGATCCACAGCTTCTTCTTTGACCGGTGCTTTCCAAGGATCTCCGTGGCGGCATCTGTCACAGCTAAGTTGAAGGTGGTGGTCATGGTGTTGACATCTACTTCACCAGCTCTTAAAATGAGCAGTGGTGCAAATTTCCCTCTAATTGTGGCCTGAAATATTTCTGCCAACTTCGGGTCGCGAACTTGTTTTTTCCAACCTAGTTCCAGTCACTTTCCCGAAAAAGGCAATTACCGAAGTCGAACGAAGCTCTCCGAGTCGAGCGAAGCTATCCGATGTTTTACGAACGAATGCTGGCAGGTCTACGTGAAACCACAGGCTTGGAAGTCTCGTCTTTCGTAGGCCTCAATTACAAACTATACTACGTACGTATTTAGGAGTTTACAAAGACAAAAGAAAAGACTTCAGCGCCTGTGCATCCGTGCATAAAAATAGCCGCTGCTAGATCTAATTCTATTTCGATCTGCACCGCTTCAAGCTCAAGTCGAGATTTGCATTTTGAAGCAGTTAGTATTATTATTATTATTTTATGATGAATAATATACTGACACAATTAGTAATAAGTAGTAAAAGTAATACATAAAACATAAAGCACACATACAACGATTTCACATCTATATCAACAATAAAACCATGACAAAACTTCAAAGCGCTTTGGAGACGTTGGTGTCACTTCAGTACAACAAGGCAAAGCAAGTTTATAATGGTCTCAAAAACAGTGATATTTTTATTGCAAGCACCAAAGCAATTATTTATTTAACTAATATTATTCTTTTTAACTGATACAGTAAATTTGTTATATGTATTTCAATTATATGTATTTTAATGAGAAACAAGTATTAAAAAAAGGTTGCGTGGCGGGCGGAAATTTATAAATCATCTCAAAACTTTGTTAAATCTATAAGAAAAAATAACCAGTAACACCACCATCTGAATATTTCGGGTTACACCCAACTTCAGCAAAAACAAACAAAACGTAACTGACCATATTTACACCATTGAGCACGCACAGCAGCACACTATTCTTTTTTATTTTTTTAAAGTAGGAATAATAATAATAATAATAATAATAATAATAATAATAATAATAATAATAATAATAATAATAATAATAATAATAATAATAATAAAAAGAAAATAATAATAATAATAATAATAATAATAATAATAATAATAATAATAATAATAACAACACACAAACGAAACAAATAAATAAATTAAAGATTTAACTAAATAACTACTTCACCACTAATATACTACTACTACTACTACTACTACTACTACTACTACTACTACTACTACTACTACTACTACTACTTGCTAAGTTGTGGTCTCGATTTTGTGGTCCTGATTCGGCTCTTTGCAGTCCGCTGGACTCTGTAAGCAATGAATAACTAATAAGCTTTTAATTTAACTCTGATCTCGAGTTGTCTTGATTTTGTGGTTCTGATTCGACTCTTTGCAGTCCGCTGGACCCTGTAAGCAATGAATAACTAACTATTAATTTAACTCTGATCTCGAGTTATAAAAAAAAAAATTCGCTTAGCCTATTCGTCCTTCTCCGGAAATTTCAAGATTCGAATATTATAAAGTATAGGCCTAAATATTATCAATTAGAATAGATATAGTTTATACATTTATTTACGTATAAAACAAACAATACAGGTCTAATAATTATATGCAGCTAGTGAGCTTCTTCGCTGCGCGGAGACTGACTTATAATATAATAATGTAGATTAAGCCTATGTATACTGTATAACAGTGTCCACTTGGTTCTAGGCAGGAAATGGGCAATGCTATTATTAGCCTTTACTGCTGAGAACTAACAAAATGCAAATCAAGGAACGCAACTATTAAATATGGTCGATAATAATTATGCTCATATTATGCTCATATTAACAAAGTATACCGTTGCGAAATGCTAAATCTGTGTAAATCGAACAGAATTAGAAGCAACAGCGATCATTTTTAATGTCAGCTAGTCGTAGTCATGCAAGCATCATTTCGTAACACATCGGAGAGCTTCGTTCGACTTCGGTGATTGCCTTTTTGGGCGAATGACTGGAACTAGGTTGGAAAAAACAAGTTTGCGAATTTTTTTTTTAATAACTCGAGATCAGAGTTAAATTAATAGTTAGTTATTCATTGCTTACAGGGTCCAGCGGACTGCAAAGAGTCGAATCAGAACCACAAAATCAAGACAACTCGAGATCAGAGTTAAATTAAAAGCTTATTAGTTATTCATTGCTTACAGAGTCCAGCGGACTGCAAAGAGCCGAATCAGGACCACAAAATCGAGACCACAACTTAGCAAGTAGTAGTAGTAGTAGTAGTAGTAGTAGTAGTAGTAGTATAGTTATTTAGTTAAATCTTTAATTTATTTATTTGTTTTGTTTGTGTGTTGTTATTATTATTATTATTATTATTATTATTATTATTATTATTATTATTATTATTATTATTATTATTATTAGTTTCTTTTTATTATTATTATTATTATTATTATTATTATTATTATTATTATTATTATTATTATTATTATTATTATTATTATTATTCCTACTTTAAAAAAATAAAAAAGAATAGTGTGCTGCTGTGCGTGCTCAATGGTGTAAATATGGTCAGTTACGTTTTGTTTGTTTTTGCTGAAGTTGGGTGTAACCCGAAATATTCAGATGGTGGTGTTACTGGTTATTTTTTCTTATAGATTTAACAAAGTTTTGAGATGATTTATAAATTTCCGCCCGCCACGCAACCTTTTTTTAATACTTGTTTCTCATTAAAATACATATAATTGAAATACATATAACAAATTTACTGTATCAGTTAAAAAGAATAATATTAGTTAAATAAATAATTGCTTTGGTGCTTGCAATAAAAATATCACTGTTTTTTGAGACCATTATAAACTTGCTTTGCCTTGTTGTACTGAAGTGACACCAACGTCTCCAAAGCGCTTTGAAGTTTTGTCATGGTTTTATTGTTGATATAGATGTGAAATCGTTGTATGTGTGCTTTATGTTTTATGTATTACTTTTACTACTTATTACTAATTGTGTCAGTATATTATTCATCATAAAATAATAATAATAATACTAACTGCTTCAAAATGCAAATCTCGACTTGAGCTTGAAGCGGTGCAGATCGAAATAGAATTAGATCTAGCAGCGGCTATTTTTATGCACGGATGCACAGGCGCTGAAGTCTTTTCTTTTGTCTTTGTAAACTCCTAAATACGTACGTAGTATAGTTTGTAATTGAGGCCTACGAAAGACGAGACTTCCAAGCCTGTGGTTTCACGTAGACCTGCCAGCATTCGTTCGTAAAACATCGGATAGCTTCGCTCGACTCGGAGAGCTTCGTTCGACTTCGGTAATTGCCTTTTTCGGGAAAGTGACTGGAACTAGGTTGGAAAAAACAAGTTCGCCGCTCCTGTCTGTCAGTTTCTCCATTGGTTATTTAAGTGACACTTTTTCATTAGCTGCACAGAGGTTGATAGCCTGTCATTATAACATGTTTTAATACGCGACAGTTTGTAACGACACGAATAAGTGGAATCGATAATTCAATCAGCGGGTCTAGTCAATGACGGGTATGTGGTAGGTTGCAATCAGCGGTAGAGACAAAAAAAATAGATGTGGTTGGGTCGTGTCGCCCGCTAATAGTAACCTACATACATGTGGTGGAATTCTACTATTATTTTTACATGCTTGTGATGAAATCAAGTAAAAAGATCTCAACGGCATGCAGAACTGCTGATTATTTGTGATTGTACATACGTCTGAGTAAACAAGACTACACTGCACAGCAAACTTCAGAAAACTATAATTCCTTGTAAGTACTTCATTAGAATATGGTAGGCTATTTTGTTTTCAATCACTTTTTATTACGTAGGTGCGCATTGCATATGGCGTTGGGGACATGTTCTGCCTCCTACAAATGAACATCATAATCATCAACACCATACATATATATTATAGCCATAGTGCTGTGCAAAGAAGGCATGCTCAATCTAGTGGACTACATGATATGTATGTTGACTTGAGTTCACCAGATACAAGTAACAATAATTGAATTTCTCCATCTCCAGGTACAACAAGCTTACAACCAT
The DNA here is from genome assembly GCA_036898135.1 of Oncomelania hupensis. Taxonomy (NCBI): domain Eukaryota; kingdom Metazoa; phylum Mollusca; class Gastropoda; order Littorinimorpha; family Pomatiopsidae; genus Oncomelania; species Oncomelania hupensis. The sequence goes on along the minus strand of CM072518.1, from coordinate 12,656,899 downwards.
GCAAAACACGCACGCTCTGCATTGCGACAAGGAAGCTAATCGGGAGCTTTAATGTTGATTTTGTGGGACCAAATGGCATGACATAACCGCCATCTTTCGGGTGAAAAGCTTTTGACTGCTTCTTCATTTCATCAATGAATCGGTATACTGTTGCTGTCAAGGTTAGTAATGTTTGTGTACTTGTTCGCTCGTTGGTTCGAAATACAATCGTTGTATCAATTTTTATTCATTAGAAATAATCAAATACAATCGTTGTATCAATTTTAATTCATCAGATATAATCATATACAATCGTTGTATCAATTTTTATTCATCAGATTAACATAAGTTGTACTGAGAAATACGGGAACGAGTTGTTCATCACCTTGTGTCATTGAGCATAAAACGTGTCTGTCAAAACAGCTGCCAAGCATGTACCCTTAACAGAAAAGCAGACACGGAAATCGAAAGATTATAATAATCTTTTTACGGACATTAATTAATCCTGAAGTTACGCTACTGTAAACACGTGTCTATAAGTAATGTTATCCAACTGTAATATAGCTCACTCTGCACCAAAGTAATACTTAGCCTATAAGTACTGCACTGTCCACTTGTAAAGAGGTGATCTCTGTAGTGATTTTCGGAAAGCGATCTTGTATGCAGTTGTTGCTTTTTGCTGAATAAAGTTGGAAAACTTTATACGACGACTCCTGCCTTGTTACCGAGTGAACAGGCTACGTGGATAACGAATTGGAGTTCCACTATCAACATTCAAGCAACGGGCTATCCTCTCCTGTACTATCCTATGCTATCCTCTCCTGTACTATCCTATGCTATCCTATTGGGCACCACAGAGGATCATTTAACAAGCGTACTCCATCTTCCTCTGTCATCAGCAACCCTCATGGCTTCGCTTAGTGTCAGGCCAGTCCATTCTCTTTTTATGTCTCTCTCTCTTCTTCTGCCTCCTTGCACCTTGCCTTGCAGGATCGTCTTTGCAAGGTCTGATGCTCTGGTGAGATGGCGATACCATCGGAGTTCCAGTTTCTTCACCACTGTGAGCATGTCATCGTGTTGTCCAATGGCTTGTGTGATGGTCTGTTGGACTTCGTCGTTGGTGATGTACTGATTATAGGGAATGCCCAGAAGTCTTCTGTAGCACCTCATCTCCTTCCTTTGTATTCTTCGTTGTAGGTCTGCTGTGAGGGTCCATGTTTCGCAAGCGTATAGGAAGATGGAGATAACAAGGGAGCGCAGCAGCCTTACCTTGGAGTGCAGACTGATGGTCCTGTCTTTCCAAATGGACTTCAACCTTATCAGGACAGCAGTTGTTTGTGAGATCCTGGAGAGGACTTCCTGTGGAGACCCATTGTCTAATACAATGGCTCCTAAATATTTGAAGCTTTGCACCTCGTTGATCGAGGCATCGGGGCTGAATCGACTATTAATAAATACATGTACGTGTAACAGCATCATATTAAGTAAAGAGCGATAATACAACTCCAATAAATCGACTTAAAATTCAACAATCTGTTCTTTGGATTGGTAGTCATCAACTGATGACATTTATAAAACGGTCGGATGAATCCAGAATTATTTTGATAGAAGAGAAGTTCTGTTCCGTACATTTACAGCGTTTCTGCATGTAAATAAATAATCAGATAATAGGCTTAAATAAATCAGGCTACCAGTGCAGTCCTCCACAACAGCGCCATCGGAAACTGGTTCAGAACAACAATCGGTGTGCGTCAAGGATGCCTACTCTCTCCAACACTCTTCAACATCTTCCTAGAGCGCATCATGTCAGATCATGAAGGCACGGTCAGCATAGGGGGTAGAGCAATCTCCAATCTTCGTTTTGCGGATGACATTGATGGATTGGCTGGAGAGGAACAAGAACTTGAACAGCTGGTACAGAGGCTTGACACCACCTCCAGAGCTTATGGAATGGAAATAAGTGCAGAAAAAAACCAAAATGATGACCAACAACACCAATGGCATCAACACGGACATCAAAGTCCAAGGCCAATCCCTCAACACAGTACATAGCTTCAAATATTTAGGAGCCATTGAATCAGACAATGGGTCCCCACAGGAAGTCCTCTCCAGGATCGCACAAACAACTGCTGCCCTGACAAGGTTGAAGCCCATTTGGAAAGACAGGACCATCAGTCTACATTCCAAAGTAAGACTGCTGCGCTCCCTTGTCATCTCCATCTTCCTATATGCTTGCGAAGCATGGACCCTCACAGCAGATCTACAACGAAGAATACAAAGCATGGAGATGAGGTGCTACAGAGACTTCTGGGCATTTCCTATACCCAACACATCACCAACGACGAAGTCCGACAGACCATCACACAAGCCATTGGACAACACGATGACCTGCTCACAGTGGTGAAGAAACGGAAACTCCGATGGTACGACCACGTCACCAGATCATCAGGCCTTGCAAATACTATTCTGCAAGGCACAGTGCAAGGAGGTAGAAGAAGAGGGAGACCGAAAAAGAGGTGGGAGGACAACATCCGAGAATGGACTGGTTTGACACTGAGCGAAGCCATCAGGGTTGCTGAGGACAGAGAAAGATGGAGTATGCTGGTTAAACGATCATCTGTGGTGCCCCTACGACCTCCGGGTTACGGGACAGGATAGGATAGGATAGGAAATAAATAGTGAAACTCGTCACCAATTTTATCCAGATCCCATATTGTATACACACCCGTTGATCTCTTGGTATATTAATGTATGGTTGTCATTGAATGGATAATTTGTAGCAGCTGAGCCTGAATTTTAATAAATTCCTTCTAAGCAAAGGTGACAAACAAATAGGTAGTTTTCAAAACAAAACTGATCTTTAACAATCCTATATGTAATACAGATGCTATTTTGATTTACACTTTGCTGCCAGGATTGTACAAACTGATTTTTTAAGCGTTGTTGCCTAAAGAGATTTAAAAAATTAAATCAGGGAATATTTACAGCTTTGCAAAGAGCTTAATGATAGAAAGAGGGGGAACTTGGTGCTGAACCGCGAGACGAAAGGTACGAGTTATGCTCCCTTGTCGACATGCTGAAAATGGCTCGTGGCAGAAAGTCAAAAGGCGACCGAGTGAAACAGGGCGGTGACTTTTGCACAGCCATCAATTGCCATAATGCCAGATACAAGAAAAGTTGTGTTGGCAAGTCCTTTTTCAAATTTCCAAGAGACAAAGAAAGGTAAATTGCAATTGAAAAACTTCATTTTTGTGTGTTTATGTAGGCCAAAACTAAGACCGCTGCAGTGTTGTTAGTGTTAAAACAATCGGAGAGCGGTTTGAATGATTCATGTTATACCTATGTGCTTAAATCCAAAACAGTTTGCTTGCTGACAGTTTACGTTCAACAGGTCGCTCACTGTTTACGTTATTGCTAGGTTGTTTGACTATATTTGTGCTTATATTTCAAAAGTAGATGACAGATTGGCAGTTTGGCTTCGTCAAACTGCTTATGTTAACAAGTTAAATTAGACTAAGTCTGTTTTCTCATCGTGATCAAATTCTGTGCAAGATAACCTCTTACCTAGGCACAAAAATG
>CM072518.1:12553341-12648341 GCA_036898135.1 Oncomelania hupensis | reverse complement strand
TAAGAAAATTATCTGTATTGAAAATTTTAAATGCCCGATACATTATTTTTTGTTTATGTCCATAAGTAGCAAATAAAAGCAGATGTAAAGTGAGATATTTCAAGCTCTTATCCTGCTTCTCTCTCTCTCTCTCTCTCTCTCTCTCTCTCTCTCTCTCTCTCTCTCTCTCTCTCTCTCTCTCTCTCTCTCTCTCCCCCCCCTCCCCTGTGGGAGTGCCGGGGGTTTCAGCATAAATAGTATCCCAGCTTTCTGGAAATTTAGTGCTATAAATTCACACTGTCGCTGTCTTTCTCCGTTGTTCTTTCTCATTCCTACCCTGTTCTATCAATCTACTATACTATGTTCTTCTTCGCTAGACCAGTCACCTACCTTTTTCTTGAAAACTCCTCATTTGTGTGTGAGATCTGTTGGATCAGCTTGGGAATATTGGACGCTTTTAAGTTTTTGCCAGGTGGTCACTGGGGCTTCCTATGATGTTATTATTTGGCAATGTAGGCATTTTATATGTATGTGTATTTTTGATATTTTATAATGATGTTTATATTCTATTTTGTTTTTGTAAACGGGGGTTCGATAAATTAGAGTATAGCTTCAGCGTCCCCTGCGTGGGATGTCTTTATTTTAAAGTAACCGGCTGGCGGAGTGACTTCAGTGTTACCACTAGGGTTGTTTCGGCAGATCTTTTATACGGATCAGGGGTGAGTCCTCTTTCAGCGTAGTTGTGGTCTTGATTTTGTGGTCCTGATTCCGCTGGACCCTTTAAGCAATGAATAACTCACTAACTAACTAAATATCTCCCTCCCTTCGGCGTGGAGGGAGATATCCATGACGATGAAGTACGTTGAATATGATGATTATGATGATGATAACAAAAAAGTCGTGTATTAAAAATAGTGTAAGAGGAGAATAACTTGTATTAAAATGTCACCTGAAAACACAAATGCCGACCACAACCATGTTGATGACGATGTCTGACAGGATCTGCGCCAGTGCCTTGGAATGGCTCAGACCGCGGACCTCGACTCTTTGTGTATGACGTCGGACACACTAAGCCAGCCCGATAAGTGGTGGGAGCAGCGGATGACAGCGGCTGAAATAGACCCTGCCATGAATAATCAACTCTACCTCAACCTTATTTCAAGGTATGTGACCTTTAGGAGGCAAAAATGTTTGTGAAAAACCTGTACATTTCCCTTCCCCAATGCCTTCCTCCCTTGTCCCTTTCTTCCGCCTTGCTTTGCTTTTCCTTCAATTCTTTGTCTTTTTGGTCTTTTAATTCTTCCTTTGGTTGTGGGGCCTTTTTATGTTCTTTATCTTCCTTTAAATTTATTATTTTACCAATATTAAGCCGTGTAGGCCTACTAGTATTTTCGGTGTGAATACGAATAAGATTACGAATACGAATATTTATTGTCATAAAACCAAAACAAGGTTTACAAGACAAAAATATGGTACATTGACGCATGCAATTCTTGTCATTGTGTCAAGAGAAAAATCTTGACATTTATAGTGCAGAAAGTCTTATTTTGAAGCAACGAAAAATATAGGATGAAAGATAGTTTCAACATATTCCCGTTTGAAAAATCATGCTCGGTTTCAATATTGCAAGGTTGTTTATGAATAATTCCATATTAGAGTTGAGAACTTCACCAATAAACTTTTGTCTTTCATTATTATACAATACACACTTGTCCAGAAAGTGAAGCTCGTCCTCAATCACGTTGCAACATTTACACAAACGGTGCTCTCGAGGGATATTTTTATATCTGCCCTTTTCGACTTCAAGTTCGTGTGCGCTTATTTTTAACTTGCACATGGATTGTTGGTAATTAAGAAACGTGTGTGTGTAAACTCGATCAAGCACACTAATGACGTGCCTGAGCCTGTATGCGACTGGAGTTCAGGATGTGTTGCCCGTTAACTCTGTGTCGTTTGTTTCAGGTTTGCAGGGCCGGCCACCACAGTGAAGCTGGCCTGCACGTCACTGCCACGTCTTCACCTGGACCTAAGAACTGAAGGCCAGGCAGTAGCGGAGACAGGTTGGCAGTTCGTTCGGATAGTGCTACATCCCATGCAGGTGAAATGATATAAAATGTATAATAAATTCTCTCGTAATGGTGCTACTATGGGGCGCCATGTGTCCATTTATTCTATGTGACCATTCTATACATAGAATAAATTCTATGCACATAGAAAGCATTCTATACACACAAAAAGCATTCATTAGTTGAAATTCCATTTATAAAAAAGAAACCAATATTGTAAGTCATAGAATAAAATTCTTTGTATAGAATAACATTCTATAATATAGTGTAAAATTCTATGTCCATAATACAATTCTATGTATAGAATAACATTTTATAATAGAGAATAATATTCTATGTATGTAATACAATTCTATATTATAGAATGCACTTGTATGCATAGAATTATATTCTATAACATAGAATGAATTCTATTACAAAGAATGAATTCTATAACATAGAATGAATTCTTTAAAATAAAATAAATTGCATGACATAGAATTATTTCTATACGCATAGAATTCATTCTATAACATAGAATGAATTCTTTAACATAAAATAAATTATATGACATAAAATGAATTCTATGTGCATAGAATAAATTGTATAACATAGAATGAATTCTATAATAAAGAATGAATTCTATATGCATAGAATGAATTTTATAGCATAGAATGAATTCTATGACATAGAATTCATTCTATGACATAGAATGAATTCTATAGGCATAGAATGAATAGTATAACATAGAATGAATAAGATGACATAGAATGAATTCTATGACATAGAATGAATTCTATGACATAGAATGAATTCTATAACATAGAATGAATTCTATAGCATAGAATGAATTCTATGACATAGAATTTATTCTATAGCATAGAATGAATTCTATGTTACAGAATGAATTCTATGTCATAGAATTCATTCTATGCTATATAATTCATTCTATGTTATAGAATTCATTCTATGCTATAGAATAAATTCTATCTCATATTATTCATTCTATGTCATAGAATTCATTCTATATTATAGAATTCATTCTATGTCATAGAAATCATTCTATGTCATCTTATTCATTCTATGTTATACTATTCATTCTATGCTATAGAATTCATTCTATGTCATAGAATTCATTCTATGTCATAGGATTCATTCTATGTTATAGAATGAAATCAATATAAAAACTTTTTTTTAAATAATAAAAACTGGGGCACTGTCAAGGTATAGAGAACGTTTTGGGATATTGTGATGTTTTGAACATAGCACACTCGTGCAATAATGATTACAGAGCGATTTGTCACTGACATTCAGTTTAGAGTTGACGACATGCAGTGCTTCATCATTTGCGCTCGAAGTGGAAATCGATGAAAGGAAATGTTCTTTTCTTTGCAGAAAGGTTTTACGTCGGAGTTAGAGCATCCAAACGCAGCACAGTACTTTACCATTTTCAAACTCGATCACGCTGTGTTATTCCCGCAGCACGTGGCCGCCACGCCTTTGTGCATAGCGCCCTGGGGGGCCGCTTGGGGTGAAATAGATTTTTTGCAATATTCAGCTTTATGAACCTTTCATTTATTATGTCTCAGAGTTGTATAGCAATATTCGACCTTTAAATATTTTAATTATTGCTTTTTAGGAGTGTACAGTACGGTTATTTCTTCGGTATTGAGCGAAAAGAACTGATTATTTAATTAGATTTTGTCACTATAAACCCTTACAGAACCTCAGCACATTGTAATGAAAAAAGCAAGCACGCAGGGGCGGAGGGGGGGGGGGGGGGGTGTGACGTCAATTATTTTTATTGCTAAGCGATCTATTCACACTAATTATACCGTCGAAGTCGTCCGCATCAAGAAACCTAAATGCTTGTTCACGAAATTATGATGTCTGATAAAGCCGCAGAGCGCTTGTTACGTCAGCCATTTCTTCAGTTCTCGCGGCGTGCAAGGCTCCACGTGTCTCTTTATACGTCACAGCCGCGCTTCACATAAAATGACCTAGTTGCGCATAGAATGAGCATTCTATGTTATAGAATGAACATTCTATGTTATAGAATGGATTCTATGTTATAGAATGAACATTCTAAGTTATACAATGGATTCTATGTTATAGAATGAACACTCTATGTTATAGAATGAATTCTATGTTATAGAATGACCATTCTATGTTATAGAATGAACATTCTATGTTATAGAATGGATCCTATGTTATAGAATGAACATTCTATGTTATAGAATGAACATTCTATAACATAGAATGCATTCTATGTGCACCAAATGTTAAAAAACAATTCTATGAAAATAGAATGTATTCAGTGTTGCGAATAAAATCCATTTTATGTTAAAAAAATGAATTTTATGTCATACAATTCTTGCTGTGTTATACAATTAATTCTATATACATATAATTCATTTCATTCACATAAAATTAAAAAACACAACTAATAAATTGTAACAAAATTTAGAATTTAAAAAAAGATATTGTATGACACATCACCACATCGCATCATCACCACATCGATCACATCATCACATCACATCACTGCATCACATTGCTTCATCACCATCATCGTGAAAACGCACCACCACATAAAATCACATCATATCAACAAATCATCACATCACATCAGCCGACATCACAGCAGCAGCACATCTTCACATTGCAGCAGACAGCACATATCATGGCATCAGTGAATCACATCACATAATCTAATCACCCCACCCCTCCCACCCATCACATTTGTGGTGCAGTGTGGTGTGATTTAGAGTGATGTAGTGTGGTGATGTGATGTGGTAATGTGTATGTATGTATCTGCAATACAGTTCTATTATGCCTTAAAAGCAGTGAATCAGACCACATCGTCACATAACCTAATCACTCCACCACACCTACCCATCACATTTGTGGTGCAGTGTGATGTAGAGTGATGTGGTGTGGTGATGGGATGTGGCAATGTGTATATCTCTCTGCAATACAGTCCCATGCCACAAAAAATGTTATCTATACCTTGACAGTGCCCCAGTTTTTACTATTTAAAAAAAAGTGTATATATTGATTTCATTCTATAACATAGAATGAAGTCTATGACATAGAATGAATTCTATGACATAGAATGAATTCTATGACATAGAATGAATTCTATGACATAGAATGAATTCTATAGCATAGAATGAATAGTATAACATAGAATGAATAAGATGACATAGAATGAATTCTATGACATAGAATGAATTCTATAACATAGAATGAATTCTATAGCAAAGAATGAATTCTATGACATAGAATTTATTCTATAGCATAGAATGAATTCTATAGCATAGAATGAATTCTATGACATAGGATTCATTCTGTAACATAGAATTCATTCTATGCTATAGAATAAATTCTATGTCATAGAATTCATTCTATGCTATAGAATTCATTCTATGTTATAGAATTCATTCTATGCTATAGAATAAATTCTATGTCATAGAATTCATTCTATGCTATAGAATTCATTCTATGTTATAGAATTCATTCTATGTCATAGAATTCATTCTATGTCATCTTATTCATTCTATGTTATACTATTCATTCTATCGGTCCTGATTTGGCTCGGAAGAGTCCGCTGGACCTAAAGCAACAATAAATCAATCAATCAATCAATTCATTCTATGTTATAGAATTCATTCTATGCTATAGAATAAATTCTATGTCATAGAATTCATTCTATGCTATAAAATTCATTCTATGCATATAAAATTCATTCTTTATTATAGAATTCATTCTATGTTATACAATTTATTCTATGCACATAGAATTCATTTTATGTTATATAATTTATTTTATGTTAAAGAATTCATTCTATGTTATAGAATGAATTGTATGCACATAGAATAAATTCTATGTTATAGAATTCATTCTTTGTAATAGAATTCATTCTATGTTATAGAATACAATTCTATGCATACAAGTGCATTCTATAATATAGAATTGTATTACATACATAGAATCTTATTCTCTATTATAAAATGTTATTCTATACATAGAATTGTATTATGGACATAGAATTTTACACTATATTATAGAATGTTATTCTATACAAAGAATTTTATTCTATGACTTACAATATTGGTTTATTTTTTATAAATGGAATTTCAACTAATGAATGCTTTTTGTGTGCATAGAATGCTTTCTATGTGCATAGAATTTATTCTATGTATAGAATAGTCACATAGAATAAATGGACACATGGCGCCCCATAGCTACACGTAGTTTTTTTATCAATGGCCAATTCAGCCCCGATGCTTGAATCTTGAAAAAGTGTAACTCAGATTCGTTTATCCACGCAACCTGTTCACTCAGCAACAAGGCAAGAGTCGTCGTATAAAGTTTTCCAACTTTATTCAGCAAGCATCAACAACTGCATAGAAGATCGCTTTCCGAAAATCGCTTCAAAGATCATCATCAAAATATCATCACAAATCTATATTCTCACTCAAGCAGAAAGCGCGTTACTTATAATATAGTCTCTCTGCAATCGAGAAAAAGTTAGAACATTCCAGCATGTTGCTATAACACCCAATCAAAATAAAACTCGTCACCTGAACTATGCACTATCTTACGTCACATACTTGTTTACGAATCTAGATGAGTCGACACATTTTTACTCATAAGATCGGGAAGCTTCGATCGATAATAAACAATTCCAGAAAATTCTCAACAATATCGACCAACGAAAATTATAAACATTATACAAAGCTTCCTCTAGCAACAACGCAAAATCAAATCAAAGGTAAATACACTCTGTTATTGCATGCTTTGCAAAACAAAATGATCGGATCTATCGCGCGCGTCTCAAACGTAACAAATTGCAACACATTTGAACTATTTGAGATCTTTTTGTTCAAATTCATTGTCGGCATTGCAGTTTGAGATTGGATTCTTCCTAATGTAAACTTCTCAAAGGCGTATTTTATGACTATCTTTGTAGTACAGATCACAGGCTGCGAAGTCTCGTCTTTCGTAGGCCTCAATTACATACTATACTTACTACATATACTATATATATATAGGCATGTAGGAGGCCTACAAGTTTACAAGACGAAAGAAAAGACTTCAGAGCCTGCTCTCAGTGTAAACATTCAAAAGCAAACCTCCCCTGATGAGACCTTTGTTGGAGATCGATACATGTAAAGAGAACCAAGAGTTACCTTTCTTAAAATATACCAGTAAACGCAAGGACAACATGGCAATTTGTCGCGTTGTACAACACTTTCGTTTTCTGGGTTGAAATAATCATTTTAAATGTATGCCTTAGTGCCGAGATACGATCTTACCTGTTATAGTCGCTCGACAATGTTTCCTAATGAATTATGTCAATAGCGTGATGTGTGATATCTTTCCGGTGAAATAACTTCGCAGCCTGTTTGTTTAGTTGGTTTTGTTTTTTTAACATTTTACGGATAGGTAATGTTGATAATAAGAACATGCAATATCTAATATATAGTACTGACAATATTTCTCTTGATATTGTCATTATATCACTTAAATAGCTTTCACCTGAAAGTCTGCTGCAAGTGAATGTACTTGAGGAGGGTTCAGGGGATGGGGCGGGGGGTGGATCATGTGGCAAATTTTATTATTTTTATTAACTTTTTGCGTAAATTATGGTATTTGCATGAAACACGGTCGTTAGGACATAGCTTTTCTTTTCTGATGTCTGCAGTATTCACATTTTTAATGTGTCAGTCACCTACTTTTTTTTCTTGAAAACTCTCCCGAAACATCATTTGTTTATGGGGTCTGTTGGGTCAGCTTGGAGGTTTTCTGCCAAATGGTCACTAGGGCTTTTGTTACACTCGATGTTGTTTTTTCTCTATCAGTAGTTGATTCAGCCCCGATGCTTGAAATCCTGATAGGTGTAACTCAGATTCGTTTATCCACGCAACCAGTTCAATCCTCAACAAGTCAGGAGTCGTCGTTTGAAGTTTTCCACTTTTATTCAGCACACATCAACAACTGCATACAATCGCTCAATCGCTTTTCCACTTTGCAATTCACAACTTTGAACTTTCCACTTTTTACAACTTTCTCAACTCTAATACAACAGCTCTCTCTACTTTCAACTCTCTCTAAAAAAAAAAAAAACACCTTTTGAAACAGTGCGGCACTCTACATTTATACTCTCTCTAAACTCCAGAAAGAGCGAGAAAACCCCCAACGTGACACACCTCAACCAATCAGAATTAATTTCATCATCACTGTCTCAGGTCACACACACAAGCCTATTATTGTGCGCATTTCACACGTAAACCTACATGTACCATCGCACGCGTCTCCAACGTAACATAACCCCCCACTCAAGAAGAAATTTACCCAATGTCCTTTTAACAACGTTGAGACGCAACGAACAAACAAAGTCCAAAATTAAAACTTATTCCAGTCTGTTTGGATATAGTCAATGATCTCAACTCATTCACACAGAGTCAATGTTCTTTCATCCGAAAGGAAACGACGCCCTCGTCCGTTACGGTTGTCATCGGCCCAGGGTCAAAGACAATGATCTCGTGGGCTTTCCTGGAGTCAGTGCATCCTCCGTTGTCTTCTACTTCCGTCGAATGTCCGACAAAGTCGACGTTGTCAGCTCCCAGAATGCACTTACTGGGTCTCACAGTCAGGTTAGCTTCTGTCAGACGGTGAAACAGCTCCCTCAAGGTCTGTAGATGCTCTTCCCAGGTGTGGGTGTGGACTAGCAGGTCGTCCCAGTAACACACGACGTTGTCCATCCCATTGAGCATCTTCCTTATTCCTCTCTTCAGGGTAGCTCCGCTGTTGACCATGCCAAAGGGCATCCTTAGGCACTCGTACGTCCCATCAGGAGTTATGAAAGCAGTCTTTGGTATGTCCTGTTGACGCACGGGAACTTGCCAATAACCCTTGCTGAGGTCAATCTTTGAGAAGATTTTACTCCCCAATAATTGGCGGAACAGGTCTGCTGCTGTAGGCATCGGCTCGGGGTCGAAGACGGTGATCTTATTAACCTTTCTGTAGTCGATGCATACTCTGTTGCTCCCGTCCTTCTTCCTCACGACCACGACAGGGGACGCGTAGGGGGAACTGGACTCCCTGATGATGCCCATCTTCAGCATCTCGTCGATGTCTTTCTTCAAGGATTCACGGGCCTTGAAAGGGATCGGGAAGGGTTTGGATCGAACGGGGATATTTGAAGTGAGGTGGACTTCATGTTCGACCAAAGTCGTAGAGCCTGGGACATCGCTGAAGCTAAAGGGAAACTCGCCCATAAGGTCATTGAGCTCCAATTTTTGACCTTCCGTCAAGCGTGGTCCTAGCTTAACATCATTGATGCCTTCTTTGCTGTGGAAGTCTCCGAGTTCCAACAGTTCCTCGCTGTCAAAGCTGTCGTCGATCACAGCTGCTGTTGCTGCGTGTACAGTCTCCGATGGCCTTTCCACGTACAGCTTAAGGAGGTTGGCGTGGTATATCTTGGAGTGCTGGCCGACCTTCACCTTGTAGTCGTTGATCCCCACCACGGTCTCCACTTCGTACGGGCCTTTCCACTGCATCAGCAACTTATTATGATCGGTAGGTAGCAGCACCAGCACTTTGTTGCCAGGTTTGAACTTCCTGTTCACAGCCCTACGGTCATAGTAGTGCTTTCCACAGTCCTGGGACTTCTTCAGGTTTTCTCTGGCTATCTCGAGAGTCTGCTCCAGCTTCTCCCGTAACTCAAACACGTACTGGTAGCTGTTCTTCACCTCTGGGGTCTCTACTTCTTTCGTCCACAGTTCTTTTAGGATGTGCATCGGCCCTCGGATGGTTCTTCCGTACAACATTTCGAACGGAGAAAAGCCGGTGGACTCCTGCGGTACTTCTCTATAGGCGAACAGTAAGGCGTTGATGTAGCGATGCCATTGCCTGGGCTGCTCGCTGCATAGTTTCTTCAGGGTGGACTTCAGCGTAGCATTGAACTTTTCGACAAGCCCGTTGCACATCGGGTGGTAGGATGTCGTAGTCAAATGCCGATTGCTCAGCAGTCTGTTGACCTCCTTCATGCAGTCAGAGACGAACTGCGTCCCGAGGTCTGTCAGAATTTCTTCAGGTACTCCAAGTCTGCTGAACATGTCCATCAGCGCCTCTGAGTTTCAGTGTCAATCTTCTTCAGTGGCACTGCTTCTGGGTACCGAGTCGCATAGTCCACTAAGGTCAGTACCCATCGATGACCTTCTTCACTGGGAGGTTTTATTTCGCCGATTAAGTCTAAGGCCACCCTCTTGAAAGGTCGGTCGATCAGAGGCATCCTCTGCAAAGGTACTTTCGGGACCCTTCCTCGAGGTATAGTCTTCTGGCAAATGTCACATGATCGGCAGAAACGGCTGACGTCCGCATGAAGTCCTGGCCAGTAGAACACCGCCTGGATTCTGTCCGACGTCTTCTTGATGCCTAGGTGACCTCCCATGATAGAGTCATGAGCTACTTCCATCACTTGGCGTCTTAGGGGTAGCGGTACCAAGACTTGACGTAGTGGTTTCCCTCCGTTGACCCTCGGGTGCTGGAAGAATCGGTACAGGATCTTAGCCTTCACCTCAAAATAGACCGTGCCACTGCCTTTGGTCACGTGGTCTTGGCGGTTCCTGTACTTGTTTAAAGTGCTATCAGCTTCCTGGAGCTGGATCAGTTTATCTCTGTCCACGATGGCAGCTATGGAGTTGTCGGCGACCTTCAGTGGCGTAGACGTCTTGTCTCTCATGGCCTGGGCCCTGGTAGTAACAGCACCGGCGATCTCTGGTCGGCCGGGCTGAGCCGGAGTAGCCACATTGTCCCGTAGCAGCTCTGTAAGGTCTCCATCGGGAAATGGCAATGGATCCTCCTCCACAACTTCGACACGTTGGGTTGAGGCAGGACTCCATTCTGAATCGGGGTCGTCGGGTCGTCTCGCGCCGTCGATATTCCCGATCATCAAATCATACAGCGGCTTCTTCAGGCAAACCGCTTCTACTTCGCCTATGTAGAAAGGGGTGCTGACATGAACTTTCGCAACTGGCGCTTTCACACATTTGCTGTCGGCCATGAGTGTCCATTTTGAATCGCCAGTGAACTGTTCTTTAGCGATTAGGTCTTCTTTGACGATGATCCCACTGCAGCCAGAGTCTCTTAGGACAGTCACTTCATGATTTCCGACGCGTCCCTTGGAAACAGGCATGTTCTGGACGGTCACAGCTGCGCTGGCGACGACGGGGATGGATTTTCCGTTGGCAAGGAGAAGTTGGCCATCGGTCCATGCACTCTTGCACGTCCGCAGGAGTAGCTGTGCGCTCGGTCTCACTCGGAAATATGACGCTTCCGCCACACACTTGATGGTCAGATCTACTGTTTTGCCGTTGATTGGAGTACCGCCTCTGCCGGTTGCCCGCCGCTGCATTGTCCGTATTGCTCCGCTGTCCGCTACTTTTGTTTTGAGGACAGTTAGCCGCTCTGTGGTCTGTAGCGTTGCAAATGAAACAGTCTCTTGAATGCCCTTCCCTGGGAGGAGGCGTGGAGTCCGTCTGTCTCTGGCTCGTCTGGCTCCCCTGGATCTGGTTCCCATGGTTTCCAGTCTTCTGAAATGGTTTCGTCGCCTTGGGTGGCCCCAGCGTTTTTCCGTGAGCGAGGAGATATCTTTCAGCAACCTCGGTCACATCATTAAACGTGTGCAGCTTCTGTAATTCCAAGTGGGTCGCCAGGTCCTTGTGACAGGCATTGAGGAATTGCTCCTTCACGATCAGGTCATGGAGACTATCGTAAGACTTCCCTTTGCCTGATAGTTCCACCCACTTGTGTAAGTATGACGACAGGCGCTCCACAAATTGCTTTGGAGTCTCGTCTGACAGAGGTCGACATTCGCATTCGCGGAAGCGTTTACGGTAGCCCTTTTCTGTGAAGCTGTAGCAATGCAATAGGGCCTCTTTCAAGACGTCGTAGTTTTTGGCATCATTGTTCGACAGTCTGGTATAAACTTCGAGTGCTTGCCCCGTCAGAAGTGCACTAAGTCGAATTGCCCAGTCTTGAGGTTGCCAGTTAGAGCTTTCGGCAAACCTTTCAAATCTCGCCAAATAACTGTCAATCTGGTCCTTTTCGTCGACGAACGCCGGCAATTTTGGAGCCGTATGGTCGCTGATGACTTGTGGCGCATGCTGATTGTTTTGGATACGCGCCAACTCTAGCTGGTACTGAAGTCGTCTCTCTTCCATCTCGTCACGCCGACGCTGTTCCTCTCTTTCTTCTTGGCGACGCTGCGCTTCGAACTCTCTTTCTTCACGGCGACGCCGTTCTTCCTGTTCTAGACGCTTCTCTTCTAATTCTCTTTCTTCGCGCCGTCGTTGTTCTTCTCTTTCTTCACGCAATATTCTTTCCTGGAATTTGACGTACTCCGTCAGCTGCCAGAAGTCAGCCATCTTGATGCTTTTCTGGAAAGTTCTTGACTGGAAAGTTCTTGACTGTGCTGTGCCTTTCTAGACTGTTCTAGAACAGCACGCTATCTGCAGTAGCGCTGATGCTTGTCACTAGTCGCCTTCGCTGACGCAGGCCCCGCTGTCCTCGTCGTATGCGACACTGCACCACGCTGATGTGGATGTATACGCTCCTGTGCTGAAGTAGACGCGACGTCCGCTCGTCGCTCTCTGTGAAACTGGCGATGTAGCTCCGAGACTGTCCCTCGACGTAGTCTTGCGGCAGCCACGTAGTCCCGATCTGTTGTTCGCTCACGAAGCAACTCTTCAGCGACTACACGCCCTTGCAGTCAACCCGAATCTATCGGATGTAGTCCCAGTATGTTGGCCCCTCTCGACGCAACTTGTTGGTGGCTACCCTCGATGACTGCCTCTCGTAACGTTGACTCGCTTGTTGTCGCAGTTGAACCCTTGGTTATGGCGTAGATCCCAGCTTGGCCCTCAAAATGTTACACTCGATGTTGTTTTTTTCGCTATCAGTAATTGATCCAGCCCCGATGCTTGAAATCCTGATAGGTGTAACTCAGATTCGTTTATCCACGCAACCAGTTCAATCCTCAACAAGTCAGGAGTCGTTGTTTGAAGTTTTCCACTTTTATTCAGCACACATCAACAACTGCATACAATCGCTCAATCGCTTTTCCACTTTGCAATTCACAACTTTGAACTTTCCACTTTTTACAACTTTCTCAACTCTAATACAACAGCTCTCTCTACTTTCAACTCTCTCTTTTGAAACAGTGCGGCACTCTATATATATATACTCTCTCTAAACTCCAGAAAGAGCGAGAAAACCCCCAACGTGACACACCTCAACCAATCAGAATTAATTTCATAATCACTGTCTCACGTCACACACACAAGCCTATTATTGTGCGCATTTCACACGTAAACCTACATGTACCATCGCACGCGTCTCCAACGTAACAGCTTTCTAAGGCATTATTATTTATTAATGTAGGCATTTTATATGCATGTGTTTGGTTCATATTTTATAATGATGTTTGATATTCTATTTTGTGTTTTTTTAAAGGGGGGGGGGGGGGGGGTTTAGTAAATTAGAGTAGAGACTCAGCGTTCCCAGCATGGGATGCCTTTATTGTAAAGTGACCGGCTGGTTTTATACGGATCAGGTGTGAGTTCTCTTTCAACAAAGCTTTGGTCCTGATTAGGCTCTTTGCAGTCGTCTGGACCCTGTAAACAATGACTAACTAACTAACTAACTAAATAGATGATGGCGGTAGAATTCTATGTTAAACAGGTCGAACTACTCCACTCCACAGAACCACTCGTTGTTTTGGAGGGTCCCCCTGGCTGCGGCAAAACAGTTGTGCTATATTTACGCGCACTGGACTGGCTGAAGAAAGGTCGGCTCGTGCAGGTTGTCAGCACGGGGAGGGATAGCCTGGCTGTGTCACACTACCTCATGTGGCAGTTGCAGCAGACAGCGGGCGCGGCGGCCGAACAGCTACAGCTTCACACCTTTGATCTGTTACAAGAAGACCACCAGCATAATGCCCAGACCAAGCTGATGGCCTCCGCTGATGACGGGCAGCTGTTCATCATCGCCGATGAAATATACAGGTAAGTACGCTATTTTTGCGATTATTTAAATTAACGTCCCCGGACACAGAGCGTATAGGGGACAAAAAGTAAGTACGCTTACCGCCAGTAAAACTTATAAAGTTAACGAGCGTTGTGGCCAAGTAGGCGAAGGCGGGACTAACTTGCCTTGTCCACAGGTCAGAATCCAATGGCGCCTGACAGGTGTAGGATCGATCCAGCATGTGGGCGTTTTGTTTCTCCGAATATTATTTATTTTCGACTCGGGCAACGTCTCTGGGATTTTATCCGAATACTCCGGTTTGCTCCCCCAGTAAAATTTCAAAAACACAAATAATGTTAGGTAGGTTGGGTTTGGGCGCACCACAGGCTGCGACTACGCCTTCCATAGGGGAGGCGACCCACGATTTCCCGATAAAAAGAGACAATAAAGCGTTACCAATGGCAGAAGTCGATGTTTGCAATCTTAGCACAAAGTCGCACTAACACGCGGACGACCCGGGACTACTCATCTGTCCTAAATGCCTGAAATAAAGCGTTTTGTTCCTATTTCACAATCCGTCGTGATGTCTTATAGTGCAAATCACATATTCCAAAGTGGATATGTGTGTTTGTTTCGCCTACTCCATATTATAACGCCTCTATATTTTT
The DNA here is from genome assembly GCA_036898135.1 of Oncomelania hupensis. Taxonomy (NCBI): domain Eukaryota; kingdom Metazoa; phylum Mollusca; class Gastropoda; order Littorinimorpha; family Pomatiopsidae; genus Oncomelania; species Oncomelania hupensis. The sequence goes on along the minus strand of CM072518.1, from coordinate 12,633,613 downwards.
TTCACTTACAGTCCTTTTGTGGCGTTGTGCGAAGAACTGCATGGCCAGCTCACCGCAGGGCTACATGTATGGGCGGCTAGCCTTCACGATCTTTCTATGCCTTCCATGATGAAAAAGGTTGTCTTGGACGTGCCTTTAAGGTCACCTCCCGCTGTCATCAAGGAGGTAGAAAAGAGCGATTATATCAAACGCCATTTCGTCCACCCGTATTCCGTGCCCGTCACACCCCCGCCTTGCCACGGGCCAGCGCCGCTGGTGATTGACCACTCAGGGGAGGGCCACAGTACTGGCTGGGCAGGAGATTGTGAAAAGTGTGGAGGTGATGTGGCCACATTGCTACGCCGTCATCATGTCGGTGACGCAGGTGACATGTCGATTTATTTATATTAATATTGATTTATTAGTTTATCGCTTTGCGAGTGGTTTGTTCCAAATGATCAAATAGTTATTGTAGTAGTAGTAGTAGTAGTAGTAGTAGTAGTAGTAGTAGTAGTAGTAGTAGTAGTAGTAGTAGTAGTAGTAGTAGTAGTAATAACAGCAGTAAAAATAGTAGCTGTAGTAACAGTTGCAGTAGTAATAGTAGCAGTAACTGAGTGTATTTAAGTTAAATTTAGTACAGTCATTACATTGCAATGCACATTTACAGTAAACGTCATTTCGTACATATTACAGATGACGATACAGCCAGCTCTCCCCAACTGCGCTACAACGACGTCTTACTGCTGAGCGACAGTCTTTATACGGCTTTCTCGGAAGAAAAGAGCTCCGCAGGGGAAGTGACCCAACCACCCAGCGGCATGGTGCGAGGTCTCCGGCAGGCCGGCTTCCCAGTCACCGTTGTAGCGCCCGGTTCCGTGACTGACGTGGCCACAAAGACGGGAGCGGATCACGTCTTTGCGGCCTGCTGTTTAGATGTCAGTGGGTTGGAGAGGCCTATTGTGGTGTATGTGGAGAGCGGCAATAGCGATGTCGGCTTCAGGGGAAGGCTGCACTGCATGTCACGGTGCATTGCCCTTCTCATCTGGGTACAGGACCCAGTATCGCGAGGCACCCGATTTGAAGGTGTTATCTGAAGATAACGCGTGATGATAATAATGATGATGAATGATGATGTTGGTGGTGGTAGTTTTGGCTGAAGTGATGAGAAGGCAGAGTTGTCTTTAAAATTTTTTTTTATAGGTAACTCAATGGAAGTCCATGTTTGCCAGTATCAGATTGTTGTATCTGAAGAAACGGAAACTCCGATGGTATGGCCACGGCACCAGAACATTAGGCCTTTCAAAGACCATCATGCAAGGCACGATGCAAGGAGGCAGAAGAAGAGGGAGACAGGAAAAGAGGTGGGAGGAAAACATTCAAGAATGGACTGGCTTGACATTGAGCGAAGCCATGAGGGTTGCTGAGGACAGAGGAAGATGGAGTACGCAGGTTAAACGATCATCTGTGGTGCCCCAACGATGTCGAGTTAAAGGATAGAATAGAAATAGGAAAATGGAAGTAATTTGTATGATATAGTCTATAACTGGTATTGTACCGACAATATTGACATTTTGGTCGCCGGGGGCGACACAACACCTTTGTCAGGCCCCAAAAGGTACATAGCCTATCGGAGAGACTTCGTCTCCGAGCTCAAAATGGTCACGCATCCTGTTCGGTGCACTTTGCGCTTAGCGCCCAAATAGTCCATAGCATTTCATTTTTAAAACTATCTAATACAATCTAACATTACTTTGAAATAGTCGGGAATCAGAACGAGCCAAATGTCGGTCAGTCGTACCGTTGGAAGCCATATCTACAGAACCACTGAACGGATTTTGACTAAACTTCTTAGGAAAATTACCTAGGTTAGTGTCCTGACTCCCGTGCTGTAAAATTTTCTCCACTGTAAAGATCAAGGTCACAATAGACATTTTGTTGCTAACGTTTTGCTCAATATCTCAAAAAAGGGGGGAAGCGATTTTGTTGAGTTTGGGTCTAGAGATAGAGATAGGCTACTTCAAATCATGGTTCAGTAGTGGTCCGGTTGTCGGTCAGTTGGTCGGTCCGTCGCTCCGAATTCCACTTTTTTGGTCAAAACTCACGTTTGGCCTATCTCAATAATAACTGAACCGAAATTCGTCATTTGAGGATAATATAACTACTGCTAAGCATGCAAGATCATTCGGATTTGTACTTTCGCAAAGATCAAGGTCATTGTACATGTACTTCACCATTTTCTAAACACGTTTTGCGCTGTATCTAAGCTGAGCCGAGTTGGATAATGTTTGCTTACAAGTGGCCTATCATTCCATTGTTTCATTTTGCTTCGTTACGATTCAAAACAACGTCAACAAAATGAACGCTTCTAAACATGCTTATTTCTTGGCTTTGTGTACCAGTATTTGGAAATACATTAGAATGGCTAGCCATCTTGTTAACATCTCGTCCTTGGGGCTTGTAACAATAATTAATACTGTTTTAATTTATGTTTATATTAACGACTTACCTTTACTGATAATTCTGTTGAGTGTTATATGTTAGCCAACGATCCAACATTACAAAATCAAGGCAGTAACATAGCTGATATTCTTCAGCAATCTCTACAATGTGCCCTTAACAGTGTTGCTGACTGGTGTAATTTAAACCATATGTTACTGAATCCAGCTGAATCCAAATCAAAATTTTTGTTAAAAACAACTAGAAAAAGCACCAGTGCGCTCCACTTTCTCTTGGTTTAGTAGTGAATGGAAAAAAAATATAAAATATATTGAAAGTCATGAACTTGTAGGCGTAATCACAACTCAGTTGGCATTCACAAATTGAAAATCTTTGTAAACTTCTCTCAACAAAATTATTTATGTTGTCTAAGCTTCAATCTATCATAACTGCAGATGCTAAAATACTTTTTTTTTTATAACGTCACATTGATTATGCATCAACAATATAGGACCGCTGCAGTGATGCCTTGTTTAAAAAAACTTAATTCTATTCACCGCAGAGCTACAAAATTAGTTATCCCCAATGCTTCCTTCACATCCGATTCAAAACTAAAAATAGCTGGCATGCTCCCCCTTAACCAACACCTAAATTACAATAAAGCCGTTTTAATGTATAAAATATTTAACAATAGAGTTCATGCTTATTTAAAAGCACTTTTTATCAAGTCATCATCTCGTTAATCATTTTTCCGACATAATATGACATTCTCAAGACCACGCTCAGACATATTTAAAACATATCTGTCCTATTCTAGTCCAAGCGTGTGGAATTCTCTACCAGAAGAGGTCAAGAAAAGTAAATCATTACCATCTTTTAAAACAAGGCTACATAAATATTTAAGCTCCCTTTGCTCTTAATATTTAAGATGGTTGTATACCTCTTTGTTCTTACCTACCCTGCTACAATTTAAGTTACTAAGAATGTGTGAATTTACATGTGTGTGTGTGTGCGAGTGTGTGTGAGAGAGAGCGTGCGAGCGCTTGTGTGTGGGAGGAGAGGGGTGGGGAGGGGAAGAAAGGTGGGAGTACGTGTACTAAAATGTATTAATTTGCTTAGTGATTTGATACCGTAGTTAAGGAATATATGTTTGTTTCAAATTATTTTATGTTATTTTGTTTGTTCTGAATTGTTTATTAAGGACTAGCGGTAAGACAGGTCCAAAGGACCTATTAAAGGTTTCGACTTTGACCTCTCTCTCTCTCTCTCTCTCTCTCTCTCTCTCTCTCTCTCTCACTCACTCACTCTCTCTCTCTCTCTCTCTCTCTGTCTCTCTCCCTCTCTGCTTTAAATCATATTGTATATAAACAATATTAATGCGTAGGAGATATAATGAAACATTCATCACCTGTGCTATTGAACATCTGACACACACACACACACATTCCTTCTTCTTTGTAATAAATAACATCTTATTGCTTTCGATTTTTCGGGTCTGCTTTTCAACAGAGCATTGCACAATTGCCAGGGACGTTATTCATTCAACGTTATTTTCAATGCAAATGAAGACGACTCAGTGGAACTGGATTGACTTCGCCTTCTGACCATTTTATGGCGCACATCCACAACTTTTATGCGTGGAGAGTCCATGCACGTTTATGTTTTGGGAACTTAACTGTCTCCTGACCTCCGCTCTAAGCAGTCCCTGAACACCTTTAAGAAAACAACATAAAGTTCACATGTTCTATGGGAAGGGGAAGTTGGGAGTGAGCGGGGAGGGGGGGTGAGGGGGGGTGAGAGGAGGGGGGGGGGCGAGGGGGAAATACGAATTCCCAGATTTATCTAGACATACCTTGATTTGGACAGGAAGCCTTATTAAGTTCCTTCGCCTGCCATGCGGTCATTCTAATAGCTCGTCGTATCTCAGGAACCATTGAACAGATTACAATGCGTTGACGAATGGTTACTCTTGGTCAGTGGAGAAACGTTGCTTCAATAACCCGGTTTTTTAAATTTATTTGTGTGTGTGTGTGTGTGTGTGTGTGTGTGTGTGTGTGTGTGTGTGTGTGCATTGTCTACATTTAACTAAGAAAATTTGTATTTTAATGGATAAATACATGGATAAATACATGGATAAAAATACATGGATAAACAAAGCGCACCTACATCAGTGTTTGTATCTCTATTTGTATTTTTGTCTGTGTCTGCAGAATTCCCCGTTGGGGTGCCGGGGGTTTCAGTATAAATAGTATCCCAACTTTTTTGAAATTTAGTGCTTTAAATTCCCACTGTCGCTGTCTTTCTCATTTGCTCTTTCTCATTCCTGCTCTGTTCTATCAATCTGTTATACTATCTTCTTCTTCGCTAGACCAGTCACCTACCTTTTTTCTTGAAAACTCTTCCGGGACAAGATTCCTTATTTGTGTATGAGGTCTGTTGGATCAGCTTGGGAATATTGGACGCTTTCTGCCAGGTGGTCACTATAGCTTCCTATGATGTTATTATTTAGCAATGTTATATGTATGTGTTTTGCTGATATTTTATAATGATGCTTGAATTCTATTTTGTTTTTGTAAACGGGGGATCGATAAATTAGAGTACAGCCTCAGCGTCCCCTGCGTGGGATGTCTTTATTGTAAAGTGACTGGCTGGTGGAGAGCTTTCAGTTTTACCACTAGGTTTGTTTCAGCAGTTCTTTTATGCGGATTAGGGGTTGTCCGGTCCTGATTTGGCTCGGAAGAGTCCGCTGGACCTAAAGCAATAATCATGTAATAATGTATATGTAATGTGTCTGCAGAAAGCAAGATGAAGCTACTGCTGGTAGCGCTAGTGGTAGTCCAAATGTGTGGGGGGTCCGAGGGAAATCTACCTGCTGTTGACGTTGCTGCTGGATATGTTGCCGAGATCGTTGGTAATTTAGAACCTGGTTTATGTTGCCTCAGCTGTTGCGTGAAGGGTAAAGCTTTTCACTTTAGTTTAGGGTAGTAAAGCGGGAGTGGACAACATACCCGATAAATTGCTTCAAGCAGGAGGAGAAGCGATGATTGACGCCTTCACCATTATCTGTAACAAGATCTGGTAGAGTGGGGAGTGGCCTACACCATGGACCCAGTCGCTTGTCATCACTCTTCCCAAAAAAGGTAACCTTCAGTAGCGTGAAAATTACCGCACCATCAGCCATCCCAGCAAGGTCCTCCTGAAAATAATACTCAACAGGTTGAAACCCCAAGCTGAACAAAGCTGAAGAACAAGAAAGATTCAGGGCAGGGCGAAGTACCACTGAACAGATTTTAACCTCAGAATAATCTGCGAGAAATACCTACAGCACCAACATCTATATCATGTGTTCATAGACTTCAAGAAGGCGTTTGATCGATTCTGGCATGCAGCTCTGTGGGCAGCAATGAGAGTACAACATCAGCCCTAAAATTATTGAAATCATCAAAAGCCTGTATTATAAGGCTAACAGTGCAGTCCTCCATAGCAGCGCCATCGCAAACTGGTTCAGAACAACAATCGGTGTGTGTCAAGGATGCCAACTCTCTCCAACCCTCTTCAACATCTTCCTAGAGCGCATCATGTCAGATGCCCTTACAGACCACGAAGACACATTCAGCATAGGGGGAAGAGCAATCTCCAATCTTCGTTTTGCGGATGACATTGATGGATTGGCTGGAGAGGAGCAAGAACTTAAACAGCTGGTACAGAGGCTTGACACCACCTCCAGAGCCTATGGAATGGAAATAAGTGCAGAGAAGACCAAACTGATGACTAACATTAATGGCATCAACACGGCCATCAAAGTCCAACGCCAATCCCTTAACACAGTGCATAGCTTCAAATATTTAGGAGCCATTGTATCAGACAATGGGTCCCGACGGGAAGTCCTCTCCAGGATCGCACAAACAACTGCTGCCCTGGGAAGGTTGGAAAGACAAGACCATCAGTCTACATTCCAAGGTTAGGTTGCTGCGCTACTTTGTCATCTCCATCTTCCTATATGCTTGCGAAACATGGACCCTCACAACAGATCTACGACGAAGAATAAAAAGTATGGAGATGAGGTGCTACAGAAGACTTCTGGGCATTTCCTATACCCAGCACATCACCAACGACGAAGTCCGACAGACCATCATACAAGCCATTGGACAACACGATGACTTGCTCACAGTGGTGAAAAAAGAGAAACTCCGATGGTATGGCCACGTCACCAGATCATCAGTTCTTGCAAAGACCATCCTGCAAGGCACAGTGCAAGGAGGTAGAAGAAGAGGGAGACCAAAAAAGAGGTGGGAGGACAACATTTGAGCGAAGACATTGAGCGAAGCCATCAGGGTTGCTGAGGACAGAGAAAGATGGAGTATGCTAATTAAACGATCATCTGTGGTGCCCCAACGACCTCAGAGTTACGGGATAGGACAGGATAGGGTAGGATAGTAAAGTTTAGTTTATTTTAGCCACAGACGGAAAACTCACGTTATTTTGCGTTGCTGTTTACAAGAGTTGCGTCCCTTGAAAATGGGTTAATAAGGGCTACAATGGATGCGGTGAAAGTGATGCGCAGAGCAGGTTGTTGTTGCATCAATTTTTATTCATCAGATTAACATAAGTTGTACTGATCCAGAGCAGGAGAGAATCTCTATGTGGCACCAAATTGCAGCAACAATAACAATTACAATTATTGATTGATGAGAAATTCACCTTTACCGCTAGCGCTGACATTACTGTTTGCAAGTGCAGCCAAAGGATGTATGTTGTAACAGCTACGATCTCTGTTTGTTTCTCAGAAGGTTTTAGAACTATGCTACCGAGCTTTCAATGAGTCTGTGTTTACCTTGTCATCTGTGTTTAGTTATCAGTCCTTGTACGTTCAGAGTTGAAAATCGTTGAATGGCATTACCAATGTATGCAGTAAGATTGTGGACTTCTATGCGAGTTGTTCCAGAGGAGGGCCCCTCGGCAAAGCCATTAACATCAAAGGCGATCCTTCACTCCCTATGTCACAGATGTTTCAACTTCTACCTTCAGGTACACGTTTCAGAAGTATTAAATGCTGAAGATTCCTCTGTCAGTCCACATTTTTGCCAACAGCAGTGTCTCTGATCAATTCTTGGAAGAAGAAACTGGTTTCAAGTGATAGAGAATCTACATAATATTTAAAACGGAACACAGGTTGAATTGTACCTCAACGACAACAAAATTAAACGCTTCCGTGATTCTTTTATTACGCCTAGGAATAAATGATTTGGGAACAAACAAAAGGTATCAGACTGGCAACATAGTCAACCGTAATTGTCCCTGTTGTCCGGGCTGCATCGAAGACGAAGTTCATTTCCTGTTCGACTGTCCAAAGTATGATTCTATTAGACAGAAAAATATCACTGTTATTGATGTTAAAACTGTTTTTATTCTGGAAAATCTTTCTGTTAAATTTCAAAGGAATCTTGAAATGTACATCTTTTACAGCTTAAAACTAAGAGAATATTCACGTTCACTGATGTGATCTGTATTTCCAAAAGTTAATTTTTGTGTTAAATGTTTTGCTAGCTCTGTGTTACTAAAGGGAAAGTAAGTTTCATGATTGCTAAGTGTGCTTCTAGTACTCGCATGTGTTTCATAGATATATGTTATCAAAGATATAAGAGCTGGAGAGTAAAAGAATGGAAAATAATAAAAATAAAAAATAATTTTTAAAATAATAATATTAACATTAAAAATTAAACAAGGAAAACAAAGGGGGGGAAATGGAAAGGAAAAACAATGAGGAAAAGAGCGAAAAAGAAAAAAAATATAAGAAAGAAAAAAAAGAAAGAAAAATAAATATAAAAAAAATTTGAAAGAAGAAAAATAACAGGACGAGATGACTATCCTATTCTATCCTATCCCGTAACTCTGAGGTCGTTGGGACACCACAGATGATCGTTTAACCAGCGTACTCCATCTTTCTCTGTCATGAGCAACGCTGATGGCTTCGCTCAGTGTCAAACCAGTCCATTCTCGAATGTTGTCCTCCCACCTCTTTTTCGGTCTCCCTCTTCTTCTACCTCCTTGCACTTTGCCTTGCAGGATGGTCTCTGCAAGGCCTGATATCTGGTGACGTGGCCATACCATCGGAGTTTCCGTTTCTTCACCACTGTAAGCAGGTCATCGTGTTGTCCAATGGCTTGTGTGATGGTCTGTCGGACTTCGTCGTTGGTGATGTGCTGGGTATAGACAAAAAAGATTAAATTTAAGTAAACGTGAAGTGAGAAAGACTTTTTGCATTTTATTTATTCTGCAACAGAATTGATATCTTACGTGTGTGTGCGTGTGTGTGTGCGTGTGTGTGTGTGTGTGTGTGTGTGTGTGTTGATTTGTGTTTATTTTCTCTCCAAAGTGTATGGGACGGAGCCTAATAAACAAGTATCCAAAGCCAGAAGTCTCTTTCTCTTCTTTTTTGTTTTATCTCTCTCTTCCTCATACCCCTTCTTCTTCTTCTTTTGTTACCCACCCACCCACCCCCAAAAGCAAGATGTAAAAAAGCACAGCCAGTGTGTACACTTAACCCTTATCTGCGTCTGTCTGTTTCTCTTTCTATAAATATATATTTATATCTGTATCTCTGTCTCTCTCAACGAGAGTCTCCCTTCTCTTGTTAGTGTTACAAGGGCCGGTCCTGATTTGGCTCGGAAGAGTCCGCTGGACCTAAAGCAATAATCATGTCATGTTACAAGTGCAGGATGTAAAAAGTGCACCAAGCGCTTACTCTTTTACCCTTGGAAAATTAAATTATCTTCCCTCTCTGTCTCTCTCTCTGTCTCTCTCTCTGTGTCTCTCTCTGTCTCTCTCTCTCTCTTGGATAAGCAATTTATTTACAACAAAGCAATGCTTATGTACAAAGTCCACACAAATCAATCACCTGTACCTAAAGGTCCTTCTCTCTGCAGCCCCAAACAGACGATCCATCAGATCTAAAAGATATTTATTGCCCTTACCACACACTGATAAATTTAAATCCAGCTTTTCCTTTTCTGGACCTTCAATCTGGAGCCTCCTCCCAACACTAATCCAACAGACAACAGTTGGCAGTTTCAAAACAAAATTACGCTACCATTTATTCAATCAGATAAAATAAAACTAATATTAATGCTAAGTTGGTAATTATGTCACAGCCTTAATTTTCATAACGTATATTTTAAGTGTAATTTAATTTTTTTTGTGTGTTTGTAATATAAACTGTATCATAATTGCAAATGTACAATTCATGTTATAATGTATATCATAAATGTGCATGTAAAAATCAAATGTATTGCTTCATATTGATTAATTGGTTTCCTAAATATGTAAACGTTTTGTTGTTGTGTACTTTGCTTTTAACTAATTGAACCTCTTAAGATTGTTTAATTGTTATTGGCTCCTATTAAGATTTGCTTTTAATGTTTCTAGCCGTGTATCATAGTAGTAGTGGTGGTATATATAGTTGTAGCAGTAATGGTGGTTGGGTTTTTGTCTTTTTGTATTTGTTGTAATAAACGTGTTTTTTAATTTTTTTATTTTATTTTTTTTTAAATTTTATTTTATATTGGTATAGTACATTTTGATGCCATCTTTATCTTATTATAAAAGGTCTGATTGTAAGAATAGGCTCATGCCTAAAATCTTAACCTTTTAAAATAAAGTTCTGAAGTCTGAAGTCTCTCTCTCTCTCTCTCTCTCTCTCTCTCTCTCTCTCTCTCTCTCTCTCTCTCTCTCTCTCACTCTCTTCTTCTTCCCCATATACTTTCTACAGATCAGACAATCAATCCGTTTAAAAGTTCACGGGGCGGGGATGAGATCCCACCTTGCAAAACCTCCATCGCCGCTCGGCCCCCATGTCAATAACAATGAGTCAGCAGGAATTACTTCGAAAAATCGGCTGAGCGTGCAGTCCGGATTTCAAAGGTCGCGGTGTTGATCCAGGATGGGGGGGGAGGGGGGTGGGAGGGGGGGGGGCGTGGAGGAAAAAATATATATTATCTTTCCACTACGAATAACTGATCTAATATAATGTTCACTTGTAAAAGGCATACCTAGAGAATTTTTATCCCTACATTATAAATTAGATTTTAAATCTGCTTGAGACATTGCACATTGATACGGCTGCATAATTCATTCCTTTTAATTGTTGGGCCGCTTTTATAATGTATGACACATGACATCTGTTTTACTGGATTGCACTCGTTGCTAGCAGTATTATTATGCTTATTAATGCGTAAGTCCCGTATGATTAACAACAACTACAGCTACGACAACAGCCATGACAGGAGCAACATCCAAATATGCATCCTGGAAGTTTGAGGTTAGCATGATACCAACAAAACACACCAAAACGTAGTCTACATATGGAAATAAAATACAAGAAGCAAGTATGTTCCGAATTCAATTAAGTTAAATCAATTTGGATTACTTGCGGTGATGATGATGATGATGATGATGATGTTGATGATGATTTTGATGATGATATTGTTGTTGTTGATGATGATGATGAGGAGGAGGAGGAGGAGGAGGACGGCGAGAAGGAGGAGGAGGATCCTGACAGTGACGAGTGATGAATTCCCTCAGGTAAACATGCTCCGTGCACTCTCTGCTCTTAATATTTCCGGAATATCGATCATTGATATGCTCCAGGTGTGAGTTTGGCCATAACACGCCCCCCTCATTTCCCCCCACTCCCCACCCCTTAAAGCAGAACCACCTTCACCTCCTTTCTTCTGACGTTCCCCTTTCCCATCTCCACCTCTCATCTCTTTAACCTGTGTGCCTGTCTCCTCCGCTCACGCCTTCTCCACCTCTCATCTCTTTAACCTGTGTGCCTGTCTCCTCCGCTCACGCCTTCTCCACCTCTCATCTCTTTAACCTGTGTGCCTGTCTCCTCCGCTCACGCCTTCTCCACCTCTCATCTCTTTAACCTGTGTGCCTGTCTCCTCCGCTCACGCCTTCTCCATCGACCCTACCACCATCACCTGCTTCCATTTATTATCACCCACGTTTCTTATTTTCTTTTCTACAACGTGTTCGCCTTCACTGACTCAGCTTTAAAGGAGCAAGGAAGTTCGTGCACCTGTGTGTGTGTGTGTGTGTGTGTGTGTGTGTGTGTGTGTGTGTGTGACTTTGAGTTTGCTTGGGAAATTGCGTTCTAATAATTTCTTGGAGAGATGATATGTAATTTGTTGAGAGAGACAATATGTAAGCCTAATTTATTGAGAGAAATATAACTAATTTGTCTCATCTCATTACCTTACAAGCTGATGTCGTCCACAATCGTTGCTCAAACTGAGCGCTGAACTGTGGGTTTGTAGACGCGTATTCCGTGCTGTATCAACAAGCAACTGTAGCTACCATACACGCTTTTGCAGAGGTGCTGTATCAACAAACAACTGTGGCTATCATACACGCTATTGCAGAGGTGCTGTATCAACAAGCAACTGTAGCTACCATACACCCTATTACAGAGGTGCTGTATCAACAAACAACTGTAGCTACCATACACGCTATTGCAGAGGTGCTGTATCAACAAACAACTGTGGCTACCATACACGCTTTTGCAGAGGTGCTGTATCAACAAACAACTGTGGCTACCATACACGCTATTGCAGAGGTGCTGTATCAACAAACAACTGTGGCTACCATACACGCTTTTGCAGAGGTGCTGTATCAACAAGCAACTGTGGCTACCATACACGCTTTTGCAGAGGTGCTGTATCAACAAACAACTGTGGCTACCATACACGCTTTTGCAGAGGTGCTATATCAACAAACAACTGTGGCTACCATAGACGCTTTTGCAGAGGTGCTGTATCAACAAACAACTGTAGCTACCATACATGCTATTGCAGAGGTGCTGTATCAACAAACAACTGTGGCTACCATACACGCTATTGCAGAGGTGCTGTATCAACAAGCAACTGTGGCTACCATACACGCTATTGCAGAGGTGAGGTATCAACAAACAACTGTAGCTACCATACACGCTATTGCAGAGGTGCTGTATCAACAAGCAACTGTAGCTACCATACACGCTATTGCAGAGGTGCTGTATCAACAAGCAACTGTAGCTACCATACACGCTTTTGCAGAGGTGCTGTATCAACAAACAACTGTGGCTACCATACACGCTATTGCAGAGGTGCTGTATCAACAAGCAACTTTGGCTACCATAGACGCTTTTGCAGAGGCGCTATTTTTTAGTATCGAACTTGATGTATTAATAGACACATAAACACGCGAAGGTATCGATTTACATCAAAACCGTACTTTGGAAAGAAGTTATTGTTTCACTTAAAGAGCACCAGTATCACCGTGAAATACTTTTAACATTTAAAGCGAGTGTGGCCACATTGAAAAAGTTAATTTACCAAAAAAACAACAGCAAAAAACAACAAAAACTATTTGAAAAGTGTAGTATTTATATAAAAGATTAAATTCCGTGTGTTTATATGTCTAGTAATATTTTGCTTGTGTGACGTAATGTGTTCAGTCAATTGCTGGAATTACGTGGGAGAGAAAAATGTTTCAGTCAATAGCTGGCATTACGTGGGAGACAAAACTGTTTCAGTCAATAGCTGGACTTAAATGGTAGAGAAAACTGTTCCAGTCAATGGCTGGAATTACGTGGGAGAGAAGTTGTGACGGTGGGTCTATTGTTGCTGGGCTCTGCACAATGGAATGCTATTACCCACTCGTGTATTGTCGATGGGGATCGCTAGTAAATCTCCCTGTGACTTAACTTAATATATTTATATGTTTAGCTCGGTCTGTGTTTAGGCTGGGGTACAGAGATAGAAAGAAAAATGGTAAAAGATCACTGTCACACTAACTCTCACAGGGCTATGAAACATAGGTAGTCCAGCCACTTGTTAACAGTAAATATCACACATTTATTTGCTCTGCTCTATACACGATCTGCTAAGTACGATACTAACTTAAAAGTTCAAATGTCAATTCGAATGGTTCGCTTCTTGATAGTTCTAGGCAGCTACTGTATCATCATCTGGCACTGGATGCTTTCTGCCCTAAGGGTAAGAGTTCTGGAAGAGTGGACAACTGTGGTCCGTAGATACAGGTTTGGTGCACTGAGTCTATAATGTACTTAACTCAGTGTTCGAAGAACTGTGTTGTGGTTGATTCCTTGATGAGCTGTGTTGTTGTGGATTCTTCTCCTTGTTGCTAGACTGGTGGGCTCTCGTCGCGCATTGCTAGAGATGCCTCGGCAGGTCAACTTTCAGTGAAGACTGTTTCTTGTCTTTCGCCTGGTTGGGCTCACGATAGGATGCCTGCTCGTCTGTAACATATGAGACGAAATTCTGCACAACCCTGTATTCTAGGTGTGTGCAGAGCGTCTCACTGAAGGCCGAAGTAGCCCTCAGTGATTAGCTTCACATCTATATATATATGAATTGCTTAGCCGGAAGTCCTTCTTCGCCTCTACTATAAAGTTTGTCCGGTATGGACGCTGATCTGGGCAGGTGCTGGGCGCTGCGGATCGGCCTGCTGTGTGCTCAAAACCAGCGAAATCGTTATAGCCGACTTTTCCTTACCGAACGTTTAACCGTTTCTGAGATAAATAAATAAACAAAATGTCCACAAACTGCAATAGCCTCATTCCGCATGCTTCCATTAAAAATCAAATTGAGGTTTCAGCATGTTTTCCCATATAGACCAAAAAATTGATGGTCTTTCTACAAAGCCTTGGTAGCTTTCTTAGTAAAACATTCGCCTACCGTGCAGGGCGACCCAAGTTCAAATCTCACGCGGGCCATATTTTTTTAATGTTTTTTTAAACACTACAATATGGATATTTTTCTTTTTAATTTAGGCTTTATACCTTTAATTTATTATTATTATTAATATTATTATTAATATTATTATTAATATTATTATTATTATTATTATTATTATTTATAAACTAATAATAATAATAATAATAATAATAATAATAATAATAATAATAATAATAATGAATGGTACTTATATCACGCAAATCTCACATTGTGACTCATTGCGCACCCACTCGCATTCATCCATTGTACATCCTGTCATTACAACACATATGGCATAATATTACAATGAAATAAAAACAACAATAATAATAATTATTATTATTTGAATGCAAGCTTGAACAAATACGTTTTCAGTTGCGATTTGAATGTTGCCAAGTCAGGTACGCCTCTCATGTTTGCCGGCAGCGAATTCCAGAGAGTAGGCACAGCAAAAGAAAATGCACGTTCTCCGAAAGTTTTCATATTTCGGAGTGGCGCTGTTAAAAGACGTTCAGACGAAGAACGTAGTGCCCGAGTTGGTTTATAGGCTACAAGTGCATTGGCTAGGTAGGATGGTAGTGTGCCTTCAAAGAACCGAAAAGCCAAAACGCAGACCTTGAATTGAATGCGAAACTTCACCGGCAGCCAGTGAAGCTTGCATAGTAAGGAAGTGGTGTGATCCCTTTTCTTCCGTTTCAAAATAAGACGCGCTGCGTTGTTTTGTACGCGTTGAAGGCGATTTATTTGTTCAGTTGGAAGACCCACCAGAACAGAATTGCAGAAGTCAAGCCGTGATGTCACAAAAGCATTGACAAGAGCTGCACACGCTGACTCGGCTAAAAACGGTCGAATAGAGGCAATGCGCCTCATCTCGAGAAAAGTAGCACGACAAATAGTACCAATTTGATCTTGCATTGACAAAGTTTGGTCAATTTTGACTCCAAGATAGCGCACGGAGTCTTGGTACGGAATGCTGCTGCCATTTACAACTAGGGAGTCGCTGCCGACCTGCCTGAGACACGAGGCTTTGCCTATAGGCATGATTTCAGTTTTTTCAGTGTTCAATTTAAGCTTATTGCTATCCATCCAGGAAAAAACATCATGGATGCAAGTTTGAATGTCTGACTGCACAGTCTTAAAGTCTGATGGCTGAGAACTCTTGGACAGTTCAGTATCGTCTGCATATTTATGGAAATTACATTCATGGTCTGTGATGACGTCTGAAAGTGGCTGAGAATACAATGTAAATAACACAGGCCCCAACAAAGAACCCTGAGGTACACCAAATACAAGTGAGTCGGGTGATGATAAAACACCATCAACCAGAACTGACTGAAAGCGATCCTGCACATACGACACAAACCAGTCATGAACAACACCACGTAGGCCAAATGATTTGTTAAGTCTTTGAAGCAGTACAGAATGATCCAGCGTGTCGAAAGCCGCGCTGAGGTCAAGAAGCGCCATGAGAGAAACTCGCTTCTGATCTGAACTCATTAGTAGGCCATCCAGAACATTCAGCACGGCTGTCTCCACGCTGTGATCCTTTCTGTATGCACTCTGATACACTTCTAACAGATTGTTTGCTTGCAGATGCTCGATCAGTTGGGCTAGAACCACTTTCTCTAAGACCTTCGCCATGAAAGGCAGGTTCGACACCGGTCTATAGTGTTTTACCACGTTCGGGTCAAGCCCAGGTTTCTTGAGAATGGGGGTGATCACAGCTTGTTTGAACTGAGGTGGCACTATGCCACTGACCAGAGACGAGTTAACCACTGAGGTGATAATAGGAACAAGTTCTACCAAACACTGTTTCGTCAAGGGAGTTGGGATGGGGTCAAGCAAACACGTTTTGCTTGGCATCTTCTTCAGGAGATTCATTATCTCTGTTTCTGTCACGAGGCGGAAATGGGTTATGTCACGTGGGGTTTATGGGCTCTGCACAATGGAATTATGGACCCTCACGTTTATTCGGTGGGAACTGCTAGTAAGTCACCCTATGAATTACTTTAATAAATTTATTTGTTTAGCTCGTTCTGTGTTAAGGTTGGGGTACAGAGATAGATAGAAAAATGGTAAAAGATTACTGTCACACTAGCTTTCACACGGCTATGAATCATGTAGTCCAGCCACTTGATAACAGTTAAAATCACACATTTATTTCTTCTACTCTATACAAGATTCTCTAAGTACTAATCTAACTTAAAATGTCTCAGTTACTGCTAATAGTTCGATCGCTGATAGTCTAGGCAGCTGTTATATCTTCCTCGGGCACTTGCTATTATATTTCATGTAGATTTGGACTACTGTGGTCCTTTTTACAGTTTCTGAAGAGTTGGACTACTGTGGTCCGTTTTCGATCAGTTTACGTGCGCTTATCCTTATGCACTTAACTCATGTGTGGGGTGTTCGAAGTCCTTCTGTGAGGTAGCTTCTGGTCCGCCTGTGTCGTTGTGTAGTTGGGTTCCCTTGCCACGCTGTGGGGTCTGACAGGGTGTTTTTCCGGGTAGCTCTGTCCGACTTGTGCGGTAGAGGCTCCTCAACCAACTCGTCGTTTCTGTGGAGTGGGACGCACAGGATAGCTCGCCTGCTCGTCTGTAATATAAGAGACGAAATTCTGCACAACCCTGAATAATCGGTTTGTGCAGAGCGTCTCACTGAAAGCCAAAGTAGCCCTCAGTGATAGCTCCACATCTCTATACATAAGCGACGAACATTCTGCTACTTCCGGGGTCCACTGGAATCTCACTCTAAATTCCTATACATACATAAATATCAATCGTGTCTAACTATACACATACAGAATTAATAATATTATAAACATTCAGTGGTACAGCCACTGGTCTGCAAACATACATATAAGTTAAACAACAGTGGTTCCGTATGGTATGCAACATGGCGGCGCAACCGGTCGTGTTTCGCCACGTGTTCGGCTTTTCCACATGGTCACGCAAATTCGGATTAACAATTCACATTTATGCATAGCAAATTCTTCAAACATAATTTCAACAATAATATAAATATATTACGATGAAACAGAAGTGTGTTCATTTACCTGTTTGACAAGTTCAGGCCTGTGATGACTTGAGAGAATTCTAAGATTCTAAGTCCTGCTTCCTGGTCTATGAGTGAAGAGATTTCTCTAGCTGTGGAGATGTTGACTCTACCTCGTCTCACACACGACTGATTCAAACTGCGCTAGGGTCTGAAACAGTCAGAACTGCTCTACCCGCTAAGCCTGAGCTCTCATTGGTTAAAACCGGTCAGATTCAAAGCTCAAGTGCTGACTCACTGCGCTGTGTGTGGCTAGCTCGTTGTGTGTGGCCTGCTGTGTAATTTAATTGCTGCTGTGTAATATACTGACTCTCTACTGTTACAATGACTACACAAGGCTGAATAGTAATAGGCAGAGTTAAAACTAGCCAGTTCATGACAGGTTAACAGAGGACCGCTATACTCTTCAAAAGAAGCTGGCTCAACAACGTGGGAGTCCAGCTCATCTCTCAGAGCTTTGATTTTGCTAGAGAAGAAATCGCAAAAACGCTGTGGAAGCTCTTCCTTAGGGATGTCTGAGGGAAGAGGTTTAGTGGAGGACTGGTTTTGCCTAGCAACTCGCTAGACACAGCGAACAGCTGCTTGGTGGATGCAGCCGTCTCAATCTTGCTCTGGTAGAACTGACACTTAGCGGCCAGTAGGCAGGATTTGGCAGACTTTCTTCCTTGCACGAAGATCTGGCGGTAGATTATTATTATTATTATTATTATTATTATTATTATTATTATTATATCAAATTTTCTTTTAAAACCTTGGTGTTTTTTATGATTTCTATTGGTATTATTCTATATTCAATATTATTATTATTATTATTATTATTATTATTATTAGTAGTAGTAGTAGTAGTAGTACCAAGGATCGGGATAGGGTGGTACATGTAGGTAAAAGGGGGCTACGGGTAGGTTTAAAGGGGCATGGGTAGGCATAACGGGAATATATTTATATATAAGGGGGTATGGTGATGGTCAATTCCTTTCATCCATACCTGCGAAACGATCAACGGGGAAGTATCAAAAAGGGTACAGGTAGGTTACAAGGGGGGTATGGAAGGTATCAAGGGGGTATGGGGAGGTATCAAGTGGGTTCGGGGAGGTATCAAGGGGGTATAGTGAGGCATCATGGGGGGGACAGGGAGATATCAGGGGGGGGGTATGGGGAGGTATCAAGGGGGGTATGGGGAGGTATCATCGTCCAAATGAAACTCGCAGACAACAGTTGTCTCTCTGTCTACATTTTAAACAGCAGCCTGTGTACCCTGGCTTGCCAGGGTACAAAACCACTAGTCTCTATATACAAGCGACGAACATTCTGCTAAGTCCGTGGTCCACTGGAATCTCCACTCTAATTTCCTATACATATAAAAATATAAATCATGGCTAACTATACACATAGAGAAATAATTAATATTATACACATTCTCTGGTACAGCCACTGGTCTGCAAGCATACATATAGGTTAAACAACAGTGGGTCGTACGGTCTACAACATGGCGTCGACCGGTCGTGTTCGCCACGTGGTCGGGTTCTCCATGTGGTCACGCAACGTTGGACTAACAATTCAATTCTAAACATGGCAAATTGCACAAACATAATTCAACAATAATATTAATACATCACGATGAAACAAAAGTATGTTCATTTACCTTTTTGACAATGTCAGGCCGTGGCTAACTTAGTTGAATAGAGTTTTCAACAAGTCCTGCTTTACTTTCCTACGCAGAATGACTCCCCTAGCTGTCTGCCTGAACCAGGTAGAACTGGTCTACCTAATCTCTCTCTGTCCCGATTGGCTGTAACTCTGCTCTATCCGAAAGCTGCGATGATGTCATGACCTACTGCGCTACCGTCCGTATAGAAAAGTGTAGCACACAGCAGTAACTTCTGTCGTCTGCTCCAGCGTAACATTAACCTTAGTGTTACAACTGACTAAACAAGGCAAAAGCTTAAAAGTGCTGGGTAAACCTAGCCTCGTGTTACAGAAGTCAATGGTTGGAATTACGTGGGAGTAAAGTCTGTGGGTGTCATCTGTTACCTGTGTAATAATTAATTCTGTCGTCGACATCCTGGTTACAATAGACCATACGGAGTATAACGAGTTGTTGACTTGATGGTTTTCTAAAGTGAAGGTTTATACTAAATATATAACACTGGCTCGGTATGCATTTGATATTCTGTAGGGTGGGGGTTAGGGGTAAGGGGAGATTACCGAGACTATATAAATAGTGTTGGCACATCTGAATTGTTCTGAATTGTTTTGCTTTTGCTGGTTTGCATTGTAACGTACAATTTCTACAGCGTGCATTTTTTCCCGACTTGTATAATATATTTTGACTATAAGTCCCAAGAACGTTTGGCTTTTGGGGTCAGGTGAGTTGATTTTATTTTCAGTTTCATTTGCTTTCATTCCATGCAAGGATATATGCCAGTCCTTGGATGAACTTGAAAAAAAAAAAGATGATAATAAAACTAGTCAAAGATGATGAAATATTCTCGCCATTGATGATGGCGATGATGCTGATGATGCTGATGATGCTGATGCTGCTGCTGCTGATGATGATGATGTAGAGTTAGTTGTGGTAGTGATGATGATGAGGATGATGAGGATCTAGACTTGTAAACCGCCAATGTCAATAAATATGCTTAAGGCGTGTGTGAAGAACTGAAAAGAGTTCTAACAAAACAAAATCTCTCTCTCTCTCTCTCTCTCTCTCTCTCTCTCTCTCTCTCTCTCTCTCTCTCTCTCTCTCTCTCTCTCTCTCTCTCTCTCTCTCTCAATACCTCCCCGTCATCCCTCTCTTTTTGAGCCTACTTGAATTGCTTGTATTAAATTTTTAATTATTTATTTTCTTTATTTATTTTGGGTGTTAAATAAAAAAACAAAAACTACATTATAAGCGCAATGTTTTTTACTGCAAAATAAAAAATAGAACTGTATTTATTATTATTATTATTATTGTTATTATTATTATTATTATTATTATTATTATTATTATTATTATTATTATTATTATTGTTATTATTATTATTATTATTATTATTATTATTATTATTATTATTATTATTATTATTATTATAAACTTTTTACATAGCGCATTTTTTAGCAAGAGCTGCTCATAAAGCATCATGCTGCCCGAGGCGCCCACTTGTAGCCTTTGGGCGCTTTGTATTACTATTAATTATTGTTATTGTTGTTGTTGTTATTATTATTATTATTATTATTATTATTATTATTATTATTATTATTATTATTATTATTATTATTATTATTATTATTATTATTAATTATTGTTATTGTTGTTGTTATTATTATTATTATTATTATTATTATTATTATTATCATCATCATCATCATCATCATCATCATCATCATCATCATCATCATCATCATCACCACAGACTGTACCCACACCGAAAACTCCGGTCATTTTGCGCTTCCTTTTACAAGAGTTGCGTCCCTTGACAATGGGTTGATTAAGGGTCATAGTGGCGACTGTGATAGTGAAGCGCAGAGCAGGAGAGAATCACTGTGCTGCACCGCAACAATGTGTACACTTTAAGTTGTACAGAGAACTCTTTATTTCGTTATCCGCTGGACGAATCAAGTTATGTGTGATAATTACGTATAATTGCTTGCCAAATATTTTATCTGTTCAAAAAGCCTACGCACACAAGAAATAATGTGGATTGACTTCTTTGACAGTTTTCAGACTTTCTCATCACATTCTCCACCATCATTTTAACATCATGATTTTTATATTGTTTAAATATTTATTATTGTGAATGTATGTGTGTGAGCGTTTAAAGCAGACTTTAGTTTCGTTTTGCGTTTTATAAAATAATATTTTTTTTTCTTATTATTCTCCATTTTTTTCTTCCACCTTACCTCTCTCTCTTTATATATTTCTGTGGGCATGGCTTCTTGTGTTGTTCAAATACAGTTGTTGATGTTTTTGATGGAATGTTCCCATTCACACAGTATAACAAAATTTGAAGAAAAAAACACAAATTAAAATAAATCAACAGATCCAAGTGAAAGGCAGGAATATCAAAATACTTAGATCTAAATTCAGTCATTAAAAATTGCAACAACAAAAAACACTTAAGCTAGTTAGTTAGTTATTCATTGCTTACAGGGTCCAGCGGACTGCAAAGGGTCGAATCAGGACCACAAAATCAAGACAAAATAAAGAGGACTCACCCCCGATCCGCATAAAAGATCTGCCGAAACAACCCTAGTGGTAACACTGAAGGCACTCCACCAGCCGGTCACTTTACAAGATAAGATATCCCACGCAGTGGACGCTGAGGCTATACTCTAGGACAAAGTTCCAAAGTTCCAAGTTCTAATTTATCGAACCCCCGATTACAAAAACAAAATAGAATACAAACATCATTATAAAATATCAACATATACATATAAAATGCCTACATTGCCAAATAATAACATCTTAGGAAGTACCAGTGATCATTTGGCAGAAAGCGTCCAATATTCCCAAGCTGATCCAACACACCTCACACATAAATGAGGAGTTTTGTCCCAGAAGAGTTTTCAAGAAAAAAGGTAGGTGACTGGTCTAGCGAAGAAGAAGACAGTATATTAGATTTATAGAACAAAGTAGGAATGAGAAAGAACAAATGAGAAAGACAGCGACAGTGGGAACTTAAAGCACTAAATTTCCAGAAAGTGGGGATACTATTTATACTGAAACCTCCGGCACCCCCACGGGGATAACACTTAAGTTCAAGTTGAATTTATCGCCAAGTATACTATACATTATGAATACTAGGAATATGTTTTGGTGCAATGGCCAGTTGAAAATACGTTGAAAATTATAACGCCAAAACACACACACTGAATGATTATATTTTTTTAAAATAAAAAATAACAAAAGAGGGGCTACACGTGTGTGTGTGTGTGTGTGTTTGGGTGTGTGCGTGTGCGCGCGCGCACTTACAAACTCAGAGAGCTTCTCAAGGTGCTGGCCCGTAATATCCAGCAATCACACAATAGTTTGCTGAAGTCAGGATTCGAACCCACGTCGCCCAAGACGCACTCACACAAGTCGTGCGCTCTGACCACTGAGCTATCCCTGCCGCCCAAGCTAAGGTTATTCCCTTTCCTAAATCAAAAGTAAGTTCTGATCTTAATAACTATCGTCCAATATCCCTGCTGTCTTTATTTTCAAAGAGCATTACATTCACACTCACCTACCAAAATGCATATAGAGGATCTTGATCTTTTTCATTCCTTACAATCTGGTTTCCGTTGTCACCATTCTTGCTCCACTGCACTAGCTATGGCTTTCTGCTATGAATAACTCTATGTTGTCAGGAGTTGTTTTTGTAGATCTTTCCAAAGCGTTTGACTCGTTAATCATTACATACCGCTCCAAAAGCTTTAACTGTATCTCAATGGCTCTGTTTTCTTAGATTGTTTTCATTCATATCTTAGTCAACGGACGCAATTCGCACATCTTCATTGTAAAAATTCCTCTGTAGGCCAAATCAAGCATGGGGTTCCTCAAGGATCTGTTTTGGGTCCTGTTTTATTTGTTGTTTATACTAACGACTTACATTTACATCTCGCAGATAATTCTGTTGAGTGTCATATGTTAGCCGATGATACAACATTACAAAATCAAGGCAGTAACATAGATCAAATTCAGCAATCTCTACAATGTGCCCTTGACAGCGTTGCTGACCGGCGCAGTTTAAACCCTATGTCACTGAATCCAGCTAAATCAAAATCTATGTTAATAACAACTTAACAAATAAAAAAAGGCCTCAGTGCGCTCCGCTTTCTCTTGATTTAGTATTGATTGGAAAAAATATAAAACAGGTTAAAGGTCATAAACTTTTAGGCGTAATCATAGATAACAAACTCAGATGGCATTCACAAATTGAAAATCTTTGTAAAACTCTCTCAACAAAATTATTTATGTTGTCTAAGCTTCAATCTATCATAACGTTTTTATTGCTTGTATCAAACCTCACATTGATAATATGGGACGGCTGCAGTGATGCCTTGTTCCAAAAAATTAATTCTATTCACCGCAGGGCTGCAAAATTAGTTATCCCCAACGCTTCCTTCACAACCGATTCAAAATTAAAAATAGATGGCATGCTCCCCATTAACAAACACCTAAATTACAATAAAACCGTTTTAATGAATAAAATAATTAACAATACAGCTCATGCTTATTTATAAGCATTTTTAGCAAGTCATCATCTCGTTTTTCATCTTTCCCACATAATATGACATTTCCAAGACAATCCTTAGACATATTTAAAACATCGCTGTCCTATTCTAGTCCAAGTGTGTGGAATTCACTACCAGAAGAGTTCAAGAAAATAAAATCATTGCCATCTTTTAAACCAAGGCTCCATCAATATTTAAGCTACCGGGAGCTGTCTTTCTGGATCTTTCCAAAGCTTTTGACCTCGTCAATCACCACATACTGCTTCATAAACTTGAACTGTACCTCAATGGCTCAGTGGCTTTAAATATTTTTTGTTCCTATCTTAATCAAGGAAATCAATTTGTGCACATTCATGGAATAAATTCCTCTGTAGGCCATGTGATGGACGGGGGTTCCTCAAAGATCTGTTCTAGTCCCTATCTTATTTTGTATTTATATTAATGATTTACCATTACATCTCTCAGATAATTATGTTGAATGCCACATGTTAGCTGACGACATGACATTGCAAATATTAGAGGAGGAACATAGGTGAATTTCAGTAATCGTAGACAACAAAATCAATTGACATTCACATATTGAAAGTGTTTGTAAAACTCTCTCATCAAAAAATTTATGTTGTCTAAGCTTCAATTATATCATAATCGCAGATGCTAAAAATTTTTTTATATTGCTCATATCAAACCTCACATTGATGTCTTGTTTAAAAAGATTTATTCTATTAATCGCACTGCTGCAAACCTAGTTATTCCCAATATAGTTATTCCCATCACAACCGATTCAAAATTAAAAATATCTGGTATGCTCCCTCTTAACAAACACCTAACTTACAATAAAGCCGTTATAATGTACAAAATACTGAACGATAAAGGTTCTGCTTATTTAAAAGCCTTTTTAGCAAATTATCATCTCTGAACAGATTAAGTAATGTTGACGAATGGTTATTCTTGTGGAGACACGTTGCTTGCATAACCCGGTTTTATTTCATGTATTGTGTGTGTGTATGTATGTGTGTGTGTGCATTGCCTGCATTTAATTAAGAAAATTTATATTTTAATGGATAAATACATGGATAAACAAAGCGCACCTACATCAGTGTTTGTATCTCTATTTGTATTTTTGTCTGTGTCTGCACAAAGCAAGATGAAGCTACACTTTCAAAGATTCTAGAACAACATATTCACACTGCCTAACAAAATACATGGATGATCTTGATCTTTTCATCATCTGCAATCTGTCCCGTAGCCACCATTCTTGCGCTACTGCCCTAGCTCTTGTAACTGACAAATAGCTCTCCGCTATGACTAAATTTACTTTGTCAGGAGCTGTCTTTCTGGATCTTTCCAAACCTTTTGACCTCGTCAATCATCACATACTGTTTCAGAAACTTGAACTGTACTTCTAGGGTGCAGTTGCTTACAAATGTTTTCGTTCCTATCTTAATCAAGGAAATCAATTTGTACACGTTCATGGAATAAATTCCTCTGTAGGCCATGTGATGCTCAAAGATCTGTTCTAGTTCCTATTTTATTTTGTATTTATATTAATGATTTACCATTACATCTCTCAGGTTATTCTATTGAATACCGCATGCTAGCTGATGACACGACATTGCAATATCAGGGGAGAAACATAGATGAAAGGTGCACTTAAAAATGCAGTTTAAACAATATGTCTCTGAATCCGGCTAAATCAAAAGCTATTTTAATAACCACTAGACCAAAACATCAGCGGGCTACTCTTTCTCTTGATTTAGTCGTGACTGGAAAAAAATATCGAGCAGGGTTGAAAGTCATAAACTTTTAGGCGTAATCGTAGACAACAAAATCAGTTGACATTCTCATATTGAAAGTATTTGTAAAACTCTCTCAACTAAATTATTTATGCTGTTTAAGCTTCAATCTATCATAACCGCAGATGCTATAAATCGTTTTTGATATTGCTCATATCAAACCTCACATTGATTATGCATCAACAATATATGCCTTGTTTAAAAAGATTAATTGTATTCATCGCCAAGCTGCAAAAACAACATTTATTTGAAAGCCATTTTTAGCAAATCATCATCGCCTTATTCATATTTCAAGACAATTTAACATTTCCACAACCACGCTTAGATATACTTAAAACAAATCTTTCGTATTCTGGTCCAAGCCTGTGGAATTCTCTACCACAAGAGGTCAAGGATAGTAAATCATTAACATCGTTTAAAACTAGACTCCACAAATTTCTGCTCTCCTTTAGTTCCTAATATTTAAGATATATACTTTTGTTCTTTCCTACCCTGCGACAATTTAAGTTTTTGAGAAGGTGTGAATTTGCGTGTGTGTGCGTGTGGTGTGTGTGTGTGTGTGCGTGCGCTTGTGTGTGCGGAGGGAGGAGATGGATGGGGAGGAGAAGAAGGGTAAGAGTATGTGTATTAAAATGCATTAATTTGCTTAGTGGTTTGTTACCGTAGTTAAAGAATATTTTTGTTTCCAATTATTTTATGTTAATTAGTTTGTTTGTTCTGCGTTGTTTATTAAGGACTAGCTGTAAGACAGGTCCAAAGGACCTAATGCTGTCCTATTAAAGGTTTCGACTTCGATCTCTCTCTCTCTCTTTTTTTCTCTCTCTCTCTCCCTCTCTCTCTCTCAGTCATCCCCTCCTCCTCCCTCTCTGTGCTTTCAATCATATTGTTTATAAACAATATTACTCCGTAAGATATAATGAAACATTCATCACCCGAGCTATTGAACATCTGACACACACATTCTTTCTTCTTTTTAATAAATAACATCTTATTGCTTTCGATTTTTTGGGTCTGCTTTTCAACAGGGCATTGCGCAATTCCCAGGGACGTTATTTATTCAACATTATTTTCAATGCAAATGAAGATGACTCAGTGGAACTGGATTGACTTCGCCTTCTGACAATTTTATGGCGCACATCGACAACTTTTATGCGTGGAGAGTCCATGCACGTTTATGTTTTTTTGAACTTAACTGTCTCCTGACCTCCGCTCTAAGCAGTTCACATGTTCTATGGGAGAAAAAAAAACAACTTCCCAGATTTATCTAGACATACATTGATTTGGACGCGATACAGAACGAACATTACTTCGGTCTTTCACCTGCCATGCGGTCATTCTAACAGGACGCCCTATCTCAGGAACCAATGACCAGACTAAATAGCGGTGACAAATGGGGAGCAAGGTGTGCTCAGCAAGTTCAGCAAGGTCAGCAAGGTCCTCCTGAAAATAATACTCAACAGGTTGAAACCCCAAGCTGAACAAATCATAGCTGAAGAGCAAGCAGGATTCATGGCAGGGCGAAGTACCACTGAACAGATTTTCAACCTCAGAATAATCTGCGAGAAATACCTACAGCACCAACAACATCTATATTATGTGTTCGTAGACTTCAGAAAGGCGTTTGACCGAGTCTGGCATGCAGCTCTGTGGGCAACCATGAGAGTGTACAACATCAGCCCTAAAATTATTGAAGTCATCAAAAGCCTGTATGACAAGGCTACCAGTGCAGTCCTCCACAACAGCGCCATCGGAAACTGGTTCAGAACAACAATCGGTGTGCATCAGGGATGCCTACTCTTTCCAACACTTTTCAACATCTTCTTAGAGCGCATCATGTCAGATGCCCTTGCAGATCACGAAAGCACAGTCAGCATAGGGGGTAGAGCAATCTCCAACCTTCGTTTTGCGGATGACATTGATAGATTGGCTGGAGAGGAACAAGAACTTGAACAGCTGGTACAGAGGATTGACACCACCTCCAGAGCCTATGAAATGGAAATAAGTGCAGAGAAAACCAAAGTGATGACCAACAACACCAATGGCATCAACACGAACATCAAAGTCCAAAGCCAATCCCTCAACACAGTGCATAGCTTCAAATATTTAGGAGCTATTATATTAGACAATGGGTCCCGACAGGAAGTCCTCTCCAGGATCGCACAAACAACTGCTGCCCTGGCGAGGTTAAAGCCAATTTGGAAAGACAGGCCCATCAGTCTACATTCCAAGGTAATGCTGCTGCGCTCCCTTGTCATCTCCATCTTCCAATATGTTTGCGAAACATGGCCCCTTACAGCAGATCTCCAACGAAGAATACAAAGCATGGAGATGAGATGCTACAGACTTCTGGGCATTTCCTATACCCAGCACATCACCAACGACGACGCCCGACAGACCATCACACAAGCCATTGGACAACACGATGACCTGCTCATAGTGGTGAAAAAACGGAAATTCCGATGGTATTAACACGTCACCAGATCATCAGGCCTTGCATAACCATTCTGCAAGGCACAGTGCAAAGAGGTAGAAGAAGAGGGAGACCGAAAAAGAGGTGGGAAGACAACATTCGAGAATGGACTGGAAGGACACTGAGCGAAACAATCAGGGTTGGTGAGGACATGGAAAGATGGAGTACGCTGGTTAAACGATCGTCTGTGGTGCCCCTACGACATCCGAGTTACGGGATAGGATAGGATAGGATAGGAGAAATGTTGCTTGAATAACCCGATTTTAAAATTTATTTTTGTGTGCGCGTGTGCGTGTGTGAGCGTGTGTGTGCATTGCCTGCATTTAATTAAGACAATTTGTATTTTAACTGAAAATAAATACATGGATAAATACATGGATAAATACATGGATAAAAACACATGGATAAACAAAGCGCACCTACATCAGTGTTTGTATCTCTTTGTATTTGTATTTTTGTCTGTGTCTGCAGAAAGCAAGATGAAGCTACTGTTGGTAGCGCTAGTGGTGGTCCAAATGTGTGGGGGGACCGAGGGAAATCTACCTGCTGTTGACGTTGCTGCTGGTGTAAGAGTGCCTCAGCTGTTGCGTGAAGGGTAAGGCTTTTCATTTTAGTTTAGTGTAGTAAAGTTTGGTTTAGTTTAGTTTAGTTTAGTCACAGACTTTATGTCACGTGGGGTTTATGGGCTCTGCACAATGGAATTATGGACCCTCACGTTTATTCGGTGGGAACTGCTAGTAAGTCACCCTATGAATTACTTTAATAAATTTATTTGTTTAGCTCGTTCTGTGTTAAGGTTGGGGTACAGAAATAGATAGAAAAATGGTAAAAGATTACTGTCACACTAGCTTTCACACGGCTATGAATCATATGTAGACCAGCCACTTGATAACAGTTAAAATCACACATTTATTTCTTCTACTCTATCCAAGATACTCTAAGTACTAATCTAACTTAAAAAGTCTCTTTCAATGCTAAGAGTTCGATCGCTGATAGTCTAGGCAGCTGTTATTTTCTTCCTCGGGCACTTTGCTAGTATATTTCATGTAGATTTGGACTACTGTGGTCCGTTTTACAGTTTCTGAAGAGTTGGACTACTGTGGTCCTGTTATGATCAGTTTAAGTGCACCTTGGCGTGTTCACTTAACTGCTAGATGGAGCGTGCGAAGTCCTTCTGTGAGGTAGCTTCTGGTCCACCTGGGTAGTTGTGTAGTTGGGTTCCCTTGCCACGCTGTGGGGTCTTGTAGGGGGTTTTTCAAGGTAGCTCTTTCCGGCTTGTGCGGCAGAGTCTCCTCAACCAACTAGTCGTTTTTGTGGAGTGGGGTGCACAGGATAGCTCGCCTGCTCGTCTGTAATATAAGAGACGAAATTCTGCACAACCCTGAATAATCGGTTTGTGCAGAGCGTCTCACTGAAAGCCAAGTAGCCCTCAGTGATAGCTCCACATCTCTATACATAAGCGACGAACATTCTGCTACTTCCGGGTTCCACTGGAATCTCAACTCTAAATTCCTATACATACATAAATATCAATCGTGGCTAACTATACACATACAGAATTAATAATAATATAAACATTCAGTGGTACAGCCACTGGTCTGCAAACATACATATAAGTTAAACAACAGTGGTTCCGTACGGGATACAACATGGCGGCGCAACCGGTCGTGTTTCGCCTCGTGCTCGGCTCTTCCACGTGGTACGGCAAATTCGGATTAACAATTCACATTTATGCATAGCAAATTCCACAAACATAATTTCAACAATAATATAAATATATCACGATGAAACAGAAGGGTGTTCATTTACCTGTTTGACAAGTTCAGGCCCGTGATGACTTGAGAGAATTCTAAGATTTCAAAGTCCTGCTTCCTGGTCTATGAGTGTAGAGATTTCTCTAGCTGTGGAGATGTTGACTCTACCTCGTCTCACACACGACTAATTCAAACTGCGCTAAGATCTGACACAGTCAGAACTGCTCTACCCACTGAGCCTGCTCTGATTGGTTAAAACGGTCCGATTCAAAGCTCAAGTGCTGAGTCACTGCGCAGCGTGGGTCGGGCTCGCGGTGTGTGGTCTGCTGTGTAATTTAATTGCTGCTGTGTTATAGTCTAACTTCTAAAGTTACAAGTACTACACATGGCTAAATAGTCACTGGGCAGAGTTAAAACTAGCCAATTCATGACAGGCTCCCTCAACTGAAAAAAGGCGATGACTACTGGATTCGACCTTTTTCTACTACAGAGCCTAGTTTAACACTGCACTATCCTAGGGTCCTATTTACACACTAGTTAAGTTGCTCTACCTGAGCTGCAATGCTGTGCCAGGTAGCTATGGACACTAGTGACAGGGTTTTTATTGGGCGGGGACGAATTCTGGTGCTGTGGCCCTTAGTTGTGTTGGGTGGGCGACAGCTGCTGTGTCCTCCACGAGATGGCGACTGAGGTAGTCGGCTCCGTGGTTTTCCTTGCCGGGGATGTACTCGATTTGGAATGAGTATGCCTGAAGGGTGAGTGCCCATCTCATCAGGCGAGAGTTCAAAGACTTGGAGGCTGCCAGGAACGATAGTGGTTGGTGGTCCACCTGAACTGTGAAGTGGGTCCCATACAGGTAGGGTTGAAATTTCTGTATGGCCCAGACTAGTCCAAGGCATTCCTTCTCCGACGTGGCGTAGTGGGTCTCGGCGGGTCTCAATTTTCTGCTGGCGTAGGCGACGGGGAATAGCGTCTCTGCATTCTTGGGGTCGCGCTGTAGCAGTACTGCTCCGAGGCCTAAGTCGCTTGCGTCGGTGCGAAGAACGAATGGCTGAGTCAAATCGGGTAGGTGGAGTACTGGCGCCGATGTCATTCTGTCCTTGAGTGTTTGGAATGCTGTCTCACATTCCGCTGTCCAAACTACTTTGTCCGGGGCGATTTTCCGGGTTCCATTTGTCAGTGGCACGGCGATGCGGTTGTAGTTGGGGATGAACTTCTGGTAGAAGCCGCAGAGTCCTAGAAATGACTGCACTTCCTTCTTGGTCTTGGGCCTAGGAGCGTCGAGTAGGCGTTTCACTGTCTTCTCTACCGGTCGCAGGCTTCCTTGACTGATGGTGTGTCCCAGAAATTCTAGCTCTGTGAATCCGATCTGACATTTGGTGGGTCTTGCCGTCAATCCTGTGTCTCTGAGGCGTGCGAGTAGTTGTTGTAGGAGCGTGACATGTTCCTCCCACGTAGGTGTTGCGATGAGGATGTCGTCCATAAACGAATGTAGGTGCTCGCTGCTCAGGGGTGCCAGGAGTTTTCGCATCATGGCGCTGAAGATACTGGGTGCGTTGTGGAGTCCGAATGGAAGCACGTTGAATTCGAAGTGTCCTTCCATAGTGCTGAACGCTAGGTACTTTCGGACTTGCGGTTGCACTGGTATCTGGTAGTATCCTTTGCTGAGGTCGATGCGTGAGAAGTACTTCGCTCGCTGTAGCTTGGCAAATAGGTCTGTCTGGTCCGGGAGTGGCTCTGGCTGGAACTGCGTTACCGCATTCAGGAGTCTGAAGTCGATGCACAGTCGATGCTCTCCGTTGGGTTTTCGCAACAACACCGTGCCTGCGCTGTAGGGTGAGGTAGACTCTGAGATGATTCCGGCTGCCAGTAAGGTGTCTATCTCTTCCTTGATGGCTCGCTGCTGCGACAGTGGCATCGGGTAGAGCTTCTGGCGGACGGGTGTTGGGTCGGTCACCGTTAAGGTTACTTCGACGAGGTCTGTCCTCCCTGGTCGGTCTGTTAGCACAGTCTGATGTTGTCGAATGACCTGTAGTACTTGCTGTCGCTGTTTAGCGGCTAGGTCTCCGTTGAGTATCACGTCTTTGTAGGTTTCTTTGGAGTGCAGGGGATACTCTACTGCATTGGTCTCCATGCTTTCTCCTTCTTCCGCGATGGCGATGGCTAACAAGTTGTGAGTGCTGGGGGTCGCTGGTCTGTCCGTATACTTCTTGAGGAGATTGATGTGGTGGTATCGGGCTCTCCCGTTCACCTCTACTTGGTAGACTGTCTTGGATTTCTTGGCAGTCACCCGGTACGGTCCTCTCCAAGCGATGTCCAGCTTGTTGGTTCCACTTGGAAGTAAGAGTAGCACTTGATCGCCGACTTGCAGTTCTCTGTCCTTCGCGTGGCGGTTGTAGTACTTCGCCTGACGGGCTCTTGCCTTCTTCAGTGCTTCACCAGCTTTCTTCCACGTTGCTTTGAGGGTTTCCTGCAGGTCTGCGACGTACTTGGTGGCACCTCTTGGTGTGTCGTCTATCTTGGCCTCCGCGTCCAACTTCTGCGTAGGGCTTCTAGCGGTCCTGCTAGAGGTCTGCCGAATAGCAAGGTTGACGGGGTGTAGCCTGTGGCTGCATGGGGCGTTTCTCGGTATGCGAACAGTGCCGCATTCACGTAGGTGTCCCACGCTTCTGGATTGTCGTCGGCGACTTTCCTGAGTATGGTGAGAAGGGTTCCGTTCAGTCTTTCTACTTGTCCGTTGCTGGCTGGGTGGTATGGTGGTGTGCGAATGTGATGAACTTGTATCAACTCGAACACGTCTTGCATCAGGCGGCCGGTGAATTGAGATCCGTTGTCCGTTCTAATGCTGTCCGGGAATCCGACTCTGGTAAAGATGGCGATGAGTGCATCTGCAATCTTCTTGGTGTCGATCGCTGGCAACGGGACTGCTTCGCACCACATCGTACATGCGTCGACGAGTGTGAGTAGAAATCTGTTCCGCTTCTTGGTCATGGGCAGTGGTCCTACTATGTCTACTGAGACTTGCTGGAATGGCACGCCGACTACTACCGATGGTCCTAAGGTAACTGGTACTGTGTGATGTCGCGGGGAATATCGTTGACATTGGTGGCAAGATTTCACGTAGCGCTTGACATCCTCCGTGATTCCTGGCCAATAGTAGTGTGCGCTGATTCTCTGCACTGTGGCTCCAATTCCCATGTGTCCGCTGAGTGGCATGCTGTGGCCTAGTTCTAGTACTTGGGCTCGAAGGGTGGCTGGTAGTACTAGTTGGGTGTGATCTCCATCTCCTTGTCGATGTAGAACTCCCTCTTCCATGTAGAAGTCTCCCTTGTGCGGGGGTGTGTGCGCCTTGGGTAGCTTCTGGAAGCACTTCGCTATCGAGGTGTCTTCTTTCTGTGCTGTTTTGATCTCTTCGAGTCCTGGGTTCGGAGCGAACTCGGGCTGGGGTGGTTGGGTTTTAGCTTGGGCCCTGGTTTGCACTGCAGCTATCTCTACAGTTTTAGGGGGCGTGCCTAAGAACACATACCTACAACCTAGCACTAGATCATACAGGGGTTTCTGTAAAACAGCTGCTTGGATTCGTCCTGTGACGTACCTACTCTCTACTTCGATCCAAGCTAGTGGGCAAGTAGTCGTCGGTTTCGTCAAGTCTGCTCCTTGTAAGTCGACTGTCTTGTCTGTCAAGTCCGCGCGCGATACCAGAGATTCGCTAACTATCGCGTCGTATGATAGACCTGTGTCATACAGACAGTTCGCTTCTTTTCCGTTGACCTTGACCGTGTCTGTCACCGATGGGTGATCTCCGATTGTGTGTGGCTTGTTACCGCTACTTTGAGTTAGAACTCTGTGCGCTGGCCGGCTTTCGCGCTCTTCCCTACGTTGTGCGGCCAACTTGAAACATTCTGCGGTGGAGTGATTGTTTCTGTTGCAGAACGAACAATACCGTCTCTGTTCTGCGGGACCTCTTTTCCCGAATTCCGCGCTGGGTCCTTTATTTTGCCCAGGTCTGGGGTTATTCGGCTTATTCGCGGTGCGCTCTTCCCGGTTAGGGCTTCGTTTCTGTGCCTCTTTCCCGTTAGGCTTTAGGTCTCGCCTGAAGCCCTTGGCTTCTCCGTGTGCGGCCACGTACCTATCTGCGACCTTGACCAGATCCTCCAGTCTTTCCGCGCCCTGCTCTACTGAGAATGTCCTCAGCTCGGGGGTCATGGTTTCCCGTAGCTGTTCCCATACTAACAGTTCTGTCAGTCCATCATACGTCTTATCCGTGGCTGACTGGCTAATCCACTTATCCAGCGTTGTGGACAACCGATCCGCGAACTGCGCATAGCTCTCTCCTTTCACTCTCCGGTTGGTGCGGAATTTTTGCCGATAGCATTCTCCTGTCAGTTCGAATCCCGTTAGGAGTGCCTCTTTTACTTTGTGATAGTCAGTCACTCTGTCAGTCGGTAGCTTACTGTAGATGTCATA
Source organism: Oncomelania hupensis (assembly GCA_036898135.1). Taxonomy (NCBI): domain Eukaryota; kingdom Metazoa; phylum Mollusca; class Gastropoda; order Littorinimorpha; family Pomatiopsidae; genus Oncomelania; species Oncomelania hupensis. Next base: position 12,599,685 of record CM072518.1, on the reverse strand, counting down.
AGCCTTTCCTCTAAGCCCTTGACTAAGCTTAAAAGACCAATGAGTGGGATCTAGTTTGTACTCTGTTGCTAGACGCTCAAACCTAGTCAGATAGAGATCTAGACCTTCTTCTCTTTCATTGAATGTTCCCAGTGGAAATGACATTCCTTGTACAGGGTTGGATGCTACCTCTAGCTGATCTGAGTGGGGAGGGGTTGAGGAAGAACTTGAAGCTCCTGATCCCAATCTTCTTAGCTCTAACTCATGCTGTCTTTCTTTTTCCTTTTCTTCCCTCTCTTTTTCTTTTTCTGCCCGCTCATACTCCCATTTCCTAACTTCTGCTTCTCTCTCTGCTGCTAATGCTGCCTTCTTCTGTTCTCCTTCTAATTCTAATTTCTTCTGTTCTCTTGCTGCTTCTAACTCTGCTTTTTTCTGTTCTCTTGCTGCTTCTAACTCTGCTTTCTTTTGCTCTGCTTCTAATGCTAGTTTCTTCTGCTCTGCTTCTAATGCTAGTTTCTTTTGCTCTGCTTCTAGTTCTGCTTTTCTCTGTTCTGCTTCGAGTTTCTTCTGTTCTCTCTCGGCTGCTCTCTCTGCCTTAGCCTCCTGTTTCTCTACCTCTGCATTGATATACGCAATTAGGTCTCCCCCTGCTAAGTGTAAAGCTTCTCCTAGTTCCTTGAAACGCAATCTCAAGGCCACTGGGTCCGACATTGCCAAACGTGTCTATGAACAACCTCTGAATCACGTGGAATACCAAAACACTAGCAATATTGCAATTCAATAAAAACAATGCAAAGACTGATTCAAACTGCGCTAAGATCTGACACAGTCAGAACTGCTCTACCCACTGAGCCTGCTCTGATTGGTTAAAACGGTCCGATTCAAAGCTCAAGTGCTGAGTCACTGCGCAGCGTGGGTCGGGCTCGCGGTGTGTGGTCTGCTGTGTAATTTAATTGCTGCTGTGTTATAGTCTAACTTCTAAAGTTACAAGTACTACACATGGCTAAATAGTCACTGGGCAGAGTTAAAACTAGCCAATTCATGACACTTTACCCAGACGGAAAACTCCCGTTATTTTGCGTTACCTTTTACAAGAATTGCGTCCCTTGATAATGAGTTACTAAGGGCCACAATGGAGGCTGTGAGAATGACGCGCAGAGCAGGAGAGTTCTGAATCACTGTGTGGCAACAGTTGTGTGCACTTTCAGTTGCAAAGGGAAATCTTTCTTTCGTTATTCGCTCGACGAATCAAGATATGTGTCATAATTGCGTGTAAATGTATGATATTTTCAAAATATTTATCTGTACAAAAAATCCTATGCACACAAGAAAAAAAGTGCATGAACTCTTTTGATAGTTTAAAAAACTTCCTTTTTGCGATGATTTGTTAAAACAAAAATGGCTAGATTTGTTTAAATAAAATATTTTTAAAAGACTTAAGGCGTTGCTACTTTATGCTGCTTTTCCAAAAACACAAAAGAATGGTGTTCTGTGATCCAAAATGTAGAAAAGCACAAACTGTTATGCAAAGATATCCTGAGACATCTACATTCTATGGCATTCTATGATCACTATCGACTATCCGGAGGAATCATACCGGCTCTGATTGGCTGCTATTTATAGCTCATTTGCATGTCGAATCTAGGGCATTTAGGCCTACCTTGCTGAATCTTCGCCGAGTACATTACATAATTGTTGCTTTAGGTCCAGCGGACTCTTCCGAGCCAAATCAGGACCGGACAATCCCCAATCCGCATAAAAGATCTGCTGAAACAACCCTAATGGGAAAACTGAATGCCCTCCACCAGCCAGTCACTTTACAATAAAGACATCCCACGCAGGGGACGGCTGAGGCTTCACCCCAACTTATCGAACCCCCGTTTACAAAAACAAAATAGAATACAAACATCATTATAAATTATCAACAAAACACATACATATAAAATGCCTACATTGCTAAATAATAACATCATAGGAAGCTCTAGTGACCACCTGGCAGAAAGCGTCCAATATTCCCAAGCTGATCCAACAGACCTCATACACAAACAAGGAGTCCTGTCCCGGAAGAGCCTTCAAGAAAAAAGGTAGGAGACCGGTCCAGCGAAGAAGAAGATAGTATAGCAGATTGATAGAAAAGGGCATGAATGAGAAAGAGCAAATGAGGAAGACAGCGACAGTGGGAATTTAAAGCACTAAATTTCCAGAAAGTGGGGATACTATTTATACTGAAACCCCCGGCACCCCAACGGGGGACTTCGCCGAGTGACGAAAAGGATAGCTTTTTGCCTTTTATCAGAGAAAGTTTACTTTCTCCTGAGCGGAAAGGAGAGGTGACTGCTAAATAAAACACTAGTTTCTTTTTTATATGATCTAGAAGATAAAACATAAATTACTTTATGCAAGTAGTTTACTGGAACTTGATAATTGACAAATTTCTTCAAGCATGTAGATAGTATCTGATCTGGATTTAGAATTCCCGCCGTGGCGAATTGTAGGTACTCAGCGATTTGTACACCCCCTTTATAAATCATGGAATGTACAGATTTCACCTTGTCTGTTTGTGTGTTTGTTTGCTTGTCCGCAATCAGATGTCGTTCAGTACTGAACTGTCAGCTGCAATAGGCACATGAATGTTTTTAGCACTGTCACCGTGTCAGTGTAGACTTGTAACAAAGATATAAGCTCTTTGATTGTAGTGTAAACTTGATATAATAATGCATTCGTTTTTATTGTTTACCGACCCTTCTCATAAATGAGTAAAAGTATACTTTCATTATATGACTTCCCATCCCCCATTTTTGATTTTTTGTCTATAATAATGATAATATTAATAATAATAATAATAATAATAATAATAATAATAATAATAATAATAATAATAATAATAATAATAATAATAATAATAATAACAATGCTGGTCGCTACATACGCGTTTTTCCCCTAAATCACCTCTAAGGCTCCAAACATACACGCTCACACGCTACACACACTCTCATGTACACAGCAAGCACACATTTATCACTGAAACATCTGGTGTAAAGGCAGAGAGATCACTATTAGAAGACGAGTTGGAAATTAAATTTAATTTGAAAATTGTGATTTATGGCATCCAATACTGTTATTATTATTATTATTATTATTATTATTATTATTATTATTATTATTATTATTATTATTATTATTATTATTATATGTGGATTGACTGTATCCAATACTATTAGGTCTTATGTCACTGCATGACCCCCGTTGGGGTGCCGGGGGTTTCAGTATAAATAGTATCCCCACTTTCTGGAAATTTAGTGCTTTAAATTCCCACTGTCGTTGTCTTTCTCATTTCTTCTTTCTCATTCCTACTATGTTCTATCAATCTACTATTTATTTATTTAATCGTTCTTATATAGCGCTTTTCCAGCTCAAGAGCTGCTCAAGGCGCTGGCCGATACAGGATCTAACTCAAGCCGCCCGAGACGCCCACCCGCAGCCTTTGGGCTCATCGTCTGACGCCCGGACATCTGTGCACAATCCTGGGCAGCCAGGGATGGGGGGATGGACCAAGTGCATGCTGGGTGTGTTCTTGTCACCAGCACTCACCCGTCTAGGACATGAGCGTCAGGATCTTTAAAGTCCGTAATGATGAAATGTATGCGACACAGACTAGACCTCGGTTTATACTCTCATCTGTACTATCTTCTTCTTCGCTTGACCAGTCACCTACCTTTTTTTCGTGAAAACTCTTATGGGACAAGACTCCTTGTTTGTGTGTGAGGTCTGTTGGATCAGCTTGGGAATATTGGACGCTTTCTGCCAGGTGGTCACTAGGGCTTCCCATGATGTTATTATTTAGCAATGTAGGCATTTTATATGTATGTGTCTTGTTGATAATTTATAATGATTGTATTATATTTTGTTTTTGTAAACGGGGGTTCGATAAATTAGAGTATAGCCCCAGCGTCCCCTGCGTGGGATGTCTTTATTGTAAAGTGACTGCCTGGTGGAGTGCCTTAAATTTTGCCACTATGGTTGTTTCGGCAGATCTTCTATGCAGATCGGGGGTTGTCCGGTCCAGATTTGGCTCAGAAGAGTCCGCTGGACCTAAAGCAATAATCATGTAATGTAATGTAATGTCACTGCATGACTTGTGAGTGAATACGCTAAACTGACCTCTGAAATGAACCGGATATGTGACATCGTTCATTATCAATAAGTTGTCATCAATAGCATCATCACTTGTCGTCGTCATCATAATCTCTCATTGTCGTCATCAAGAGTATTCTTGTCGTCATGATCATCATCGTTGCTGTCGTCATAATAATCGTTTATGCATCGTCATTATCATTGTCGGCATCTTATTATTATTATTGTTTTGCACGTTTGGAAGCAAATTTTCCAATGTGAACTCTTGGACGAATAAATGTCTTATGTCTTATGATATGTTTAGAGAAGTGGGTTGTGCCATTCATGTACTTTAAATGTAATTACTGTTAACCATTAACTATTTAAAAAAAAAACAACAACTAAAATGCCTTCTGGGCTAAGAGCCTGAAAAGCTTGATCAAACCTTATAATAAAAATAAATGAAAAGAAATGTATATTCTGCATTATTTTTCGCAATCCAACTACATTACATTACATGATTATTGCTTTAGGTTCCGCAATCCAACTGGACCTCGGTAAAGTTATACTCTCCTACGAAAGGTTAAACAGAGAGAGAGAGAGATAGAGAGAGAGAGAGAGAGAGAGAGAGAGAGAGAGAGAGAGAGAGAGAGAGAGAGAGAGGGAGAGAGAGAGAGAGAGAGAGAGAGAGAGAGAGAGAGAGAGAGAGAGAGAGAGAGAGAGAGGGAGAGGGAGAGAATCGCGCGCCAATTAGAGAAAATAAGGAAACTAATAATCATCAGCAAGCTAGGTTTGCATTCAAAATAGTCTCGGCAATACTCAGCGACTCCATTCAGATACTAAAATAAATAAACTAGTAGCGTCGCTGTCAGACGAAAACCTCGTATCTCATTTTTTGCTGTTTTGAGAAAATCGATAAAAACTGTTTCAACCAGTCGGGTAACGCCAAACCAATGACTTTTTTTACTTCAAAGGAACTATGAAAAGTCTAGAAATTTGGCAGTATGGGATAAAAAGTCGAAGAAGTGTTTTCCGTTGAGAACTGGAAGCAAATGAAGAGTTACGAGGTTTTCGACTTACAACTTTGTCAAAAAGTTTGAGTTACGAGGTTTTTGAATAAAACAACAGACCCTGGTACACCACAAAATCAGAGGAAAACGTTGTCAAAGATCGCAGGAAAGCTATATTTATAGGTGTCACAAACTGTCAAAACGTCAAACACAGAAATACCATATCTTCCGGCATTTCCTATCCTGTCCCGTAACTCGGAGGTCGTAGGGGCACCACAGATGATCGTTTAACCAGCATACTCCATCTTTCTCTGTCCTCAGCAGCCCTGATGGCTTCGCTCAGTGTCAAACCAGTCCACTCTCGAATGTTGTCCTCCCACCTCTTTGTCGGTCTCCCTCTTCTTCTACCTCCTTGCACTGTGGCTTGCAGAATGGTCTTTGCAAGGCCTGATGCTCTGGTGACGTGGCCATACCATCGGAGTTTCCGTTTCTTCACCACTGTGAGCAGGTCATAGTGTTGTCCAATGGCTTGTGTGATGGTCTGTCGGACTTCGTCGTTGGTGATGTGTTGGGTATAGGAAATGCCCAGAAGTCTTCTGTAGCACCTCATCTCCATGTTTTGTATTCATCGTTGTAGATCTGCTGTGAGGGTCCATGCTTCGCAAGCATATAGGAAGATGGAGATGACAAGGGAGCGCAGCAGTCTTACTTTGGAATGTAGACTGATGGTCTTGTCTTTCCAAATGGGCTTCAACTTTGTCAGGGCAGCAGTTGTTTGTGCGATCCTGGAGAGGACTTCCTGTCGGGACCCATTGTCTGATACAATGGCTCCTGAATGTTTGAAGCTATGCACTGTGTTGAGGGATTGGCCTTGGACTTTGATGTCCGTGTTGATGCCATTGGTGTTGTTGGTCATCATTTTGGTCTTCTCTGCACTTATTTCCATTCCATAGGCTCTGGAAGTGGTGTCAAGCCTCTGTACCATCTGTTCAAGTTCTTGTTCCTCTCTAGCCAATCCATCAATTATTCTGAGGTTGAAAATCTGTTCAGTGGTAATTCGCCCTGCCCTGAATCCTGCTTGTTCTTCAGCTATGATTTGTTCAGCTTGGGGTTTCAACCTGTTGAGTATTATTTTCAGGAGGACCTTGCTGGGATGGCTGATGAGGCTGATGGTGCGGTAATTTTCACACTCCTGAAGGCCACTCCCCGCTCTGCCAGATCTTGTTACAGATAATGGTGAAGGCATCAATCATCGCTTCTCCTCCTGCTTGTAGCAGTTCCGCGGGTATGTTGTCCACTCCCGCTGAATTCCCCTTCTTCAGCGATTGCACTGCTGCCTCAACTTCTTCCCGGAGAATTGGGAGGATTTCTTCTTGTTCTCTGTTCATAGGACATGCTAGAACTGATGAGTATCCATTTGGTGTAAAGGTCGGAGCAGTACTCTGTCCATCTGTCCAAGACTTCTTGTTCTTCAGTAAGGCATATGCCAGACTTGCTTGGGATCGTGGAGACTTTGGGCTGTTTAACACTTGTCAGGCGCTTCACAGTCTGGTAGGCCTTCCTGCTGTTGTTCTTGTTCAGACTGTTCTCTATTTCCTGGCATTGATCTTCTATCCAGTTCTCCTTTGCTGTGCGCATGCCTTTTCGGATGTCATTGTTGATTTTTCGGTAGACATGAGCTCCCTGTGAGGTGTTATTTTTCTTTTTAATCTTTCTTCGTTTATCACACAGATCCAAAAATTCAGGTGTGATCCACGGCTTCTTCTTTGGTCGGTGCTTGCCAAGGATCTCAGTGGCGGCATCTGTCACAGCTGAGTTTAACGTGGTGGTCATGGTGTTGACACCTACTTCACCAGCCCCCAAAATGAGCAGTGGTGCAAATTTCCCTCTAATTGTGGCCTGAAATAGTTTTGCCACCTCCGGGTCTTGCAGTTTGTCCAGGTCGAACTTCAGTCTGGTGCACTTTGCTGTATTTACTCTCTTCAAGTGGAGCCGGAAATACATCATCACGAGATCGTGGTCACTTCCGATGTCTGCTCCTGGAAAAGTGCGTGTCCTGCCAATGTTGATGCTTGATCTGAAACGTTTCTTGACCATGATGTAGTCGATCTGGTTATGATGTTCCCCGCCGGGACTGTGCCATGTCCATCGTCTGGAGTTTTTGTGGAGACCAAGCGTGTTTGCCAGTTTCAGATTGTTGTATCTGGCAAACTCCAAGAGTCTCAGACCCCTGTCATTTGTCTTGTTGTTGCAGTGGGGTCCACATGTGTCTCCCCAGTTGTGGTGCGCATCTTGGCCAACCTTGGCATTTCAGTCGCCTTGCACTATGACTATGTCGTTCTTCGGCACTTGGTCAAGGACCGCCTGTAGATTTTCATAAAAATCCCCCACTTCGCTGTCGTCATAGTCTGATGCTGGGGCATAGGCCTGGATGATGGTGATGTTGAAAGGGGCTGCTCTCAGACGGATGGTATTGAGTCTACTGGATACTGGGCGGCAACCCATGACAGTGGCTAGAATGTTCTTGTGGACCTAGAATCCAACGCCGTGTTCGTGCCTGTCATCTCTACCGCTGAAATAGAGCTTGTGGCCTTTGTCGGTCGTTGTTTTACCTAGGCCTTTCCAGCGCACTTCGCCGATACATAAAACGTTCCATCGATAGTGGTCCAGCTTGTGGGCCAGTTCTTCTAATTTTCCTTCCGCAGTTAGGGTCCTGACATTCCAGGTTCCTATGACGATGTTGTTTCTCGTGCGGCAGGTTGCACTTTCCGCTGAGGGTCCCAGACGACAGATTTCCGTTATCAGACATCGACGTAGATTCTGAAATTAATTAACATAAACAATCTCAAGTGTTTTATTCCGATTTAAATAAATGAATGTATGCTGTACGCCCCTGTCACAAACAAGCGATATGGAGATCTACTCAATCTAAGCCTACATACTAGATCTAACATCCGTCCCCCAGATCCAGTGACCTCCACATACACCCTCCCCACACTAGATCTATTCTCTTCGCCTCCAGAACTGTCCCTTTCTCTTCAACCACACACAGAGTGAGAGTGAGAGAGAGAGAGAGAGAGAGAGAGAGAGAGAGAGAGAGAGAGAGAGAGAGAGAGAGAGAGAGAGAGAGAAGTCTTTCACCACTGAAAACCACTGAAAACTCAAGACTACATGATTCAATGCCTTTCCATACATTCATTGTCTAATTGTGAAGGAAATCAAACGACTCAAAGTGTTATGTGTGCTCTGTACTTAAATTTTCGTCCAAACTTTTGCGACAAAGAAAACCTCGTATGTTGCGACATTGTCACTTCCTACCGCGAAAACGTTCGGTAAAAACCTCGTATCTAAACATACGAGGTTTGGTCCGCCAGTAGAGAGATACAAGGTTTGGTTTCATGGATTTTTATTAACTTTCTATTCGAGACGCAATTTTGAGCTTAGCACAGAACATGGGCAAGGGACCAAGGGTCACAACTATGAAGTTATCTCCAAACCGCCATTTTGGGACTTACGAGGTTTTCGTCTGACAGCGACGAATATCTAATACAATCTTTTCGTTGCTCGCATGGTTTTTCTTTCCTGGCGATAGGTTCAATAGATCAATAAATCAATAGAAAACAAGTTCGGGGGAGTGTGTGTGTGTTTGCGTGTGGGTGTAATAAAAACTAAATGCAGCTGAAAGAAAATACAAATTAAAAAGAACAAAGTACAAGATTTTTAAAAAGTGCATTGGCGCAAGACAAAATTTATCGACGAAGATTCAGCGGTGTAGGCCTAAGTGCCGACCTAAATTCAACATGCAAATGAGCTTGGGGCTATAAATAGCAGCCAATCAGAGCCGGTATGATTCCTCCGGGATAGTCGCAAGTCTCATTCTATGTTCATTATATGTAAGCCTAAAACAACTTAGTTTGAGGACACTTGAATGAAATGTTATGTTATATAATGCGTAACACAACAGTGAAAAGGTATGCGCAGAGCAATGGAGAACTGGATTTAAGATCAATGCAAGGAAATAGAAAACGGTCTGATCAAGAACAACAACAACAAAGCCTACCTGACTGTGAAGCGGCTGACAAGCAGCACAAGGTCTCCACGATCCAAAGCCCGTCTGGCATAAGCCTTACAGAAGAACAAGGATTCTTGTGTGGGCAACCATAACAGTGCACAACATCAGTCTAATATTATTCAAGTCAACAAAAGCCTGTATGACAAGGCTACCAGTGCAGTCCTCCACAACAGCGCCATCGGGAACTGGTTTAGAACAACAATCGGTGTGCGTCAAGGATGCATATTCTCTCCAACACTCTTCAGTATTTTCCTGGAGCGCATCATGTCAAATGCCATTGCAGATCACGAAGGCACAGACAACATATGGGTTACAGCAATCTCCAACATCCGTTTTGCGGATAACATTGATGGAAGGCTAGAGAGGAACAAGAACTTGAACAGTTGGTACAAAGGCTTGACACCACCTCCAGAGCCTATGGAATGGAAATAAGTGCAGAGAAGACCAAAATGATCACAAACAACACCAATGGAATCAACACGGACATCAAAGTCCAAGGCCAATTCCTCAACACGGTACATAGCTTTAAATATTTAGGAGATATTGTTTTAGACAATGGGTCCCGACAGAAAATCCTCTCCAGGATTGCACAAACAACAAGATTGAAGCCCATTTGGAAAGACAGGTCCATCAGTCTACATTCCAAGGTAAGGCTGCTGCGCTCCCTTGTCATCTCCCTCTTCATATACGTTTGCGAAACATGGACCCTCACTGCAGACCTACAACGAAGAATACAATTAAGCATGGAGGAGGTGCTACAAAAGACTTCTCGGCATCTCCTATACCCAGCACATCACCAACGACGGTCCGACAGAACATCACACAAGCCATTGGATAACACGATGACATGTTCACATTGGCGAAGAAACGGAAACTCTGATGGTATGGCCACTTCACCAGAGCATCAGGTCTTGCAAAGCCAATGCTGCAAGGCACGGTGCAAGGAGGCAGAAGATAAGGGGGACAGAAAAAGAGGTGGGAGAACAACATTCGAAAAAGGGCTGGCTTGACACTAAGCGAAGCCATGAGGGTTGCTGAAGACAGAGAAAGATGGTTAAACGATCATCTGTGGTGCCCCAACGACCTTCGAGTTATGGGATAGGATAGGATAGGATAGGACTCCGACGTTGGACTTAAATAATACTGTTTAATTTTGTGTGAATGCTGTGGTATGATAATTATGTCCTGTGATTATTTATATTACGCCTGTTTTATTCTGGGTGTTCAGTACTTACGTGGTGCTGGCGCCAGCCAAAGTCCGTCCCGGCATGCAGTACGGCGTCTGCGTCAACATCCTGTATTCCACTGGTGGCGTCGTTGTCACCGCCACCATGATCAGAACGAACGACAACTCTCAAGTCGCGTCTGCGACAGCCACAGTACGGCAAGGTGAATTTGAAAAGCTTTGTTCTCTTCCTCCGTTAAAATGTATTCATTATCTAGCTGGCGTTACGGAGTTTGAGCTAAATCCTCCTCGGGTTGTGCTTGGATGGGTCACCGCACTCATAAAGACTTCCATTTTCCCTACGACCAAAAAATGACAAAAAGGAATATCTAATGCCTTAGTTTACTAGTATTTGCTTCTGTTAAAATTGTTATTGCCACTATTTTATTTTTAAAAGAAATTTGTATTCATAGTTATTTACTTGTTGTCAATTTTTACTTTTCTTGGCGTGGAAAACGTGCATTCTGTTTTTTATTTCTCCAAAGAACAATAATTAAACAGGAACCCTTGTACATGTAGTTGTACCCCCACGCTGGGCTGGAGGCACTGGACGCACTGTGGTCTAATGGTAGTGCTTCGGCTTGCGGATCTGAAGGTCCCGGGTTCGAGCCCTGGCCGGACTATTGTGTTGTGTCCCTGAGAAAGACACTTTACTCCTGTTTTCCTACTCCTTCGGATGAGAGTATAAACCGAGGTCTAGTCTGTGTGTCGCATACATTCCATCATAACGGACTTTAAAGATCCTGACGCTCATGTCCTAGACGGGTGAGTGCCGGTAACAAGAACACACCCAGCATGCACTTGGTCCTTCTCCCCCATCCCTGGCTGCTCAGGATTGTGCTCAGTTGTCCGGGAGTCAGACCATGCGCCCAAAGGCTGCGGGTGGGCGTCTCGGGCGGTTGGAGTTAGATCCTGTATCGGCCAGCGCCTTGATCCTTAGGCTAAGGCGCCTTACAAATGACGAACATTATTATGACGAACATTATAACTTCCACAGTATTATTTTCTGTTTGCAGGAAAATCTAAGGTTATAAATCTGCAGGTAAGAACACAGCTTGTTAATTTTCTTAGGTTACGAAGGCTTTAAACCCAAATCTGAATTTATTGTTTGTTACACAGTATACGTTTCAAAGAATTGTAAAAATTCGCAATTCCGTCTAATTGCATGTGTACTGTGTAATGAGCAAGTGTACATAGTTTTGTTTTCATTACCCAAATGTTCAGTCCTAGATTGGTTTCTTGAAATGTAATACTTGAATTCACAGATCTAGTTCTCTCTCACCCTTTCTCTCTCCCTCTCTCTCTCTCTCTCTCTCTCTCTCTCTCTCTCTCTCTCTCGCAGTCACAGCGTAGTCTATCCTATCATATCCCGTAACTCGAAGGTCGTTGGGGCACCACAGATGATCGTTTAACCAGCATACTCCATCTTTCTCTGTCCTCAGCAATCCTCATGGCTTCGCTCAGTGTCAAGCCAGTCCATTCTCGAATGTTGACCTCCCACCTCTTTTTCGGTCTCCCTCTTCTTCTGCCTTCTCGCATCGAGCCTTGCATGATGGTCTTTGCAAGGCCTGATGCTCTGGTGACGTGTTAATACCCTCGGAGTTTCCATTTCTACACAACTGTGAACATGTCGTGTTGTCCAATGGCTTGTGTGATGATCTGTCGGACTTCGTTGTTGGTGATTTGCTGGTTATAAGATTTGCCGAGAAGTCTTATGCAGCACCTCATCTACATGCTTTTTATTCTTCGTTGTAGATCTGCTGTGAGGGTCCATGTTTCGCAAGCATTAAGGAAGATTGAGATGACAAGGGAGCGCAGCATCCTTGCCTTGGAATGTAGACTGATGGTCCTGTCTTTCCAAATGGGCTTCAACCATGTCAGTGCAGCAGTTGTTTGTGCGATCCTGGAGAGGACTTCTTATCGGGACCCATTGTCTGATACAATGGCTCCTAAATATTAGAAGTTAGGCACCGTGTTGAGGGATTGGCCTTGGACTTTGATGTCCGTTTTGATGCCATTGGAGTTGTTGGTCATCATTTTGGTCTTCTGTGATAGATTAAGGTACAAGAACCACTACTCTTGCATGATTGTGACTAACAAGGGAATGCACTCGGGACAAATACACATGGCTGACAGTTTGCCAACGTGTTGAGTCTGCACTCATTCTATTGTTGTGTACTGCTCACCTGTCTATACTTCATCTGGCGACGAGGATGCCGTCTTTTGGAAGACTACAAGAGTTCGGACTTGAGGGGGGAGAAGACTGGGGTCAGTACATTGAGAGAATGGAACATTATTTTGTGGCCAATGACATTTCTGATGCCAACAAGCAAAAGGCCATTCTGTTGAGTGCATGTGGTGGGGCGACGTACAGGCTGATGTGTGACCTGTTGGCCCCAGGAAAGCCAGGCGACAAGACGTTTGATGAACTGAAAGAGGCCATGCAAGGTTATCTTCGTCCTAAACCATCGGAAATTGTGCAGCGCTTCAAATTCCACACACGCTTACGTTATGACGACGAAACAGTGTCAACATACGTGTCAAAATTACGTCATCTGTCTCTAGATTGCAATTTTGGTGCGTCATTAGATCTGATGTTGAGAGACAGGTTGGTGTGTGGAATAAACAACGATCGTATACAGCGACGACTTTTGGCTGAGAAAGAACTGACTTTTGCTAAAGCGTTAGAAGTGGCCACTGCTATGGAACTTGCGGAGAAGAGTGCCGCTACACTACAGGGCAGCTGTTCCAGTGGGGCTACTTCTATTGATGGCTCTGTCAGTGTGCATACAGTCAACAATGCGGGTACTGCTGTTTCTGAGGACGTTCAGTTCATGAAGAGAGGGAAATCGCCGAAAGACATTGAGTGCTGGTTCTGTAAAGGCAAAGGTCATATGCAGAGACAGTGCCAGCAGTATCGTGCTGAGAGAGTGAAACGTCGACAGGCGAGAAGTGATCGCAAATCTGAAAAACGTGGCACAGTGAAAAACGTTGACGATTCGGACTCTGATGGGGAAGTGTTCACGATGCTCAGATCACAGAATAAGGAGAAGCCTTACTTGGTGACCGTCGAATTGGACGGTGTTCCTGTTGAAATGGAGTTGGACACTGGCGCTTCACTGACAGTGATCAGTGAAGAGGCTCTGAGAGCTTTGAAACTTTCGGCGCACCTGCCTCTTCAAAAATGCAGCAAGCGACTGAAAACATATACAGGGGATGATATTCCTGTGCTGGGTGAGTGTCAATTTGCTGTGAGGTACAAAGGCAGTGCACCTATGACATTGAAGGTAATTGTGGTGAAAGGAGAGGGACCGAATCTGCTGGGACGAGACTGGCTCAAACATTTGAAATTAGACTGGTCTGAGATTTTTTCGCTGCATTCCACCAAGTGCGGTATGGAGAACGCTGACCTACAGCAGATCCTTGGGGAGAACGCAGAGGTGTTCGATGAGGTACGAGGCACCATTCGAGGAGTAAAAGCCAGCATTTTCGTTGATCCTTCAGAGAAACCTCGATACTTCAAACCGCGCCCAGTACCCTATGCTCTGCGCGAGAAAGTGAGCCAAGAACTTGATCGTCTTGAGGCTGAAGGCACGATTGAGAAAGTGCAGTTTTCTGACTGGGCAGCGCCAATCGTTACGGTCGTTAAACCTGACAAAAGCCTTCGCATTTGTGGCGATTACAAGGTTACGGTGAACTCAGCCTCAAAATTGGATAATTATCCAATACCCAAGACTGATGATCTGTTAGCAGAACTGGGCGGTGGAAAGTTCTTCTCCAAACTTGATTTGACGCAGGCGTATCAACAGCTTGAATTGGATGATGCGTCAAAAGAGTTCACCACCATCAACACACATCAGGGGCTGTATCGTTACAACAGACTGCCCTATGGCGTGTCATCAGCTCCAGGCATATTTCAACGAACGATGGAGAATTTGCTACGTGGTATTGCCAAAGTGTATGTCCGCATTGATGACATTTTGGTGGCAGGTACAACACGTGATGAACACCTGCAGACATTGCGGACTGTGCTGCAAAGACTGAAGGAGGCTGGAGCGAAGCTGAAGAAGAAAAAGTGTGTCTTCATGGCTACGGAAGTGGTCTATCTTGGTTTGAAGATCGACCAGAATGGCGTCCAGCCGGTTCTTGAGAAAGTAGAGGCTATTCAAGAGATGCCTCCGCCCACAGATGTGAAGCAGCTTCAGGCTTACCTTGGAATGGTGAACTATTATTCCAGGTTCCTGCCGAATTTGTCCACAGCGTTAGCTCCGTTATACGCCTTGCTGAAGAAGGGGGTAGCATGGATGTGGAGCGATCAGCAGGAACAAGCGTGGATTCACTCGAAGATGTTGCTGCAGTCACCAAAGGTCCTCATTCATTTTGACTCCAATAAAGATATTGTATTGTCATGTGATGCCTCCAGTTATGGATTGGGTGCTGTGATTTCTCACAGACTGAAGGACGGTAGTGAGAGGCCTGTGGCGTTTGCATCTCGAACTATGAACAGTGCTGAACAGAACTACAGCCAAGTGGAAAAAGAGGCCTTGGCAGTCGTTTTTGGTGTTAAGAAGTTTCACCAGTATCTGTATGGGCAGAAGTTTGAGATCCATACTGATCATAAGCCCCTTCTGGGACTGTTTAATGAACACAAGCAAATACCCGCCATGGCGGCAGCCAGAATTCAAAGGTGGGCTCTCACTCTGTCTGCTTACGAATACACAATGAAGTTCAAGGAGGGCAAGAAGCACAGCAACGCCGATGGTCTGAGCAGGCTGCCTCGGGAGGTGACGGAGAGTGTGAAGCCTGAGTATGGTGAGACAGTACTTCTGATGGAGCAAGTGGAGACCATGCCTGTTACAGCCAGGCAGATTCGTCAGTGGACGAACCGAGATCCCGTGCTGTCTAGGGTGAAGGACTATGTTTTGAAGGGATGGCCAGACAGTATGAGAGACAAACGCCTTCAACCCTACTTTGTGAGAAACACGGAACTGAGTGTCGTTGATGGGTGTGTGCTCTGGGGCACACGGGTGGTTGTACCACCGAAAGGGCGTCAGCGCTTATTGAACGACCTGCATGAATCACATCTAGGTATGTGCAGAATGAAGGCCTTGGCACGCTCGTATATTTGGTGGCCGAACATTGATAGTGAAATTGAATCTGCAGTGAGAAACTGTATTGAATGTCAGACTCACAGAAACATGCCGAGTTCAGCGCCTCTTCACCCATGGGAGTGGCCGAATCGTCCTTGGAGCCGACTGCATGTAGACTATGCAGGTCCATTCTTGGGCAAGATGTTCCTGGTTGTCATAGACGCTCACTCAAAGTGGATGGATGTTTACCCTCTGAGCACGTCGAAATCAGCGGCTACCATCGAGAAACTGCGGCAGTCGTTTGCCATACATGGGTTGCCAGAGACGTTAGTGTCGGATAATGGGACATGTTTCACCAGTGAGGAGTTTCAAGAGTTCATGCAGAAGAATGGCATCAAGCACATCAAGTCAGCTCCGTATCACGCTGCTACTAATGGACTGGCTGAACGAGCGGTGCAGACGTTGAAGCAAGGTCTGAGGAAAATGAAATCAGGCTCTATTGAGACGCGGGTGTCGCGTTTCTTGTCCATGTATCGTGTCACACCTCAGACAACGACTGGACAATCCCCGGCCGAGCTGCTCTTTAATCGGAAGGTCAGAACACGGCTGGATCTGGTTCAGCCCTGTATGGAACGACAGGTGGTACAGAGACAACTACAGCAGAAGCTGAATCATGATCGTTCAAACGCCAGGAGTTACGCGGCAGGTGACCGGGTGTACATCAAGAACTTTTCCACGGGTCCTAAATGGATGTCGGGAATCGTAATGCAGATGACGGGACCCTTGTCATACATGATCAAGTTGTCGGATGGTCGGGTGTTGAAGAGACATGTGGATCATGTGCTACCTCGCGCTAGCGAGTCAGAAGAGGTGGGAGATTGGAACTGTGTTGAACCCGAAACTATCCAAGCTCCGCCATGCGGTGATCGGCCTCCACCGCAGGTGGCGGACCAACCCACGGGTCCATCAGTAACACCGGTACCATCGACGTCTGTAGCAGGTTCGATGCCGACATCACAATTGCCGGCGCTGCCTGGGGACGCTGTTGCAGACCATGATGCACAGACGCCGCTGATGTCTAGTTCCATGCCAGCAGTGCCGTCAGGTCCATCACCGGCATTAGAGTGTCAATCGCTGGCACCAGTGGGTCATCCACAGCGTCAGCGGAGATTGCCTGCGCATCTCAAAGACTTTGTGCTCCAACGGTTTCGAGATGTCCGGAAGTGATGTGACCATGTGGACCGCAAAGAATGAACAGTGTTCTGATTATTTGGTTACTTTGTTTTAGATTTCAACCAATGGCAAACTGGCAAAGGACTTGTAATTTTCTTCTTTCTTTTTTTCTACTAGTTTTTCCCTCTAGAGCTCTTTTAGTTTCCGTTACGACAACTCGGAAGGGGAAAATGGAGACAGAATATCCCAGAAAATGTTTTTGATTTTTATTTGAGTATCCAAGAAAATGTTTTTGATTTGTGTATTAATTTTAAAGGTTACCAGAAGTTATAAGATAAGACTTACGTTTAGTTGGTTGGAACAGGAGTTGATTATTTTAATATAAAGTTTTTCAGTTAGTTGTAATGATGTTAACAGTCATCTTAAAGGTGGGGGTATGTGATAGATTAAGGTACAAGAACCACTACTCTTGCATGATTGTGACTAACAAGGGAATGCACTCGGGACAAATACACATGGCTGACAGTTTGCCAACGTGTTGAGTCTGCACTCATTCTATTGTTGTGTACTGCTCACCTGTCTATACTTCATCTTCTCTGCACTTATTTCCATTCCATAGGTTCTGGAGGTGGTGTAAAACCTTTTGTACCAGCTGTTCGTTCTTGTTCCTCTGTAGCCAATCCACCAATGTCATTCGCGAAACCGAGGATGGAGATTGCTGTAACCCTATATTGACCTTGCCTTCGCGATCTGCAAAGGCATCTGACATGATGCTCTCCAGGAAGATGTTGAAGAGTGCTGGAGAGAGTAGGCATCCTTGACGCATACCGATTGTTGTTGTAAACCAGTTACCGATGGCGCTGCTGTGGAAGACTGCACTGGTAGCCTTGTCATACAGGCTTTTGATGACTTCAATAATTTTAGGGCTGATGTAGTACACTCTCATGGTTGCCCATAGAGCTGCATGCCATACTCGGTTAAACACTTTCTACAAACGCATGATATAGATGTTGTTGGTACTGTAGAATCGAAGATTATTCTGAGGTTGAAAATCTGTTCAGTTGTACTTCACCCTGCCCTGAATTTTGCTTGATCTTCATGATTTGTTCAGCTTGGCGTTTCAACCTGTTGAGTATTATTTTCAGGAGGACCTTGCTGGGATGGCTGATGAGGCTGATGGTGCGGTAATTTTCACACTCCATAAGGTTACCCTTTTTGGGAAGAGCGATGATAAGCGACTGGGTCCATTGTGTAGTCCACTCCCCACTCTGCCAGATCTTGTTACAAATATGGATGAGGGCGTCAATCATCGCTTCTCTTCCTGCTTGAAGCAATTTCGCGACTATGTTGTCCACTTCGCTGACTTCCCTTTCTACAGTTATTGCACTGCTGCCTCAACTTCTCGGAGAATTGGGAAGATTTCTTCTTCTTCTGTGTTCTGGGGACCTACCTGATGTGTTCCGTTTGGTGTGTGGTTGTAAAGGTCAGAGCAGTACTCTCTCCATCTATCTAAGACTTCTTGATCTTCTGTAAGGCATATGGCAGACTTGCTTTGGATCGTTTAGACTTTGTCTGTTTAACACTTGTCAGCCGCTTCACAGTCTGGTAGGTCTTCTTGCTTTTGTTCTTGTTCAGGCTGTTTTCTATTTCCTTGCAATTCTCTTCTATCCAGTTCTCCTTTGCTGTGCGAATGCCTTTTCGGATGTCACTGTTGATTTTCAGGTAGGCATCAGCTTCCTGTGAGGTGTTCTTTTTCTGTTTCATCTCTCTTCGTGTTACGTTGAAACACGAATGGTAGTATGTCTGAAACGCGCACGATAGATCTAATCGTTTCGTTTTGCAAAGTATTCAATAATGGAGTTTATTTACCTTTGATTTGAGTTTGCATTGTTGTTAGGAGAGGCTTTGTATAACGTTGATAATTTTAGTTGGTCGATATTGTTGGAGAATTCTCTAGATTTTGAATATTTACTATCGTTGGAAACTTCCCGATGGATATCGAAGTATGAGAATGTTCCCGGAAGGAGAAGAAATAGGTATGACGTAAGACAGTAATGACGAAGTTAGATTGGTTAAATTGGGTCATACGAGATTGATCCAGGGTGTTCGGGAGTATCAAGAGACTATTTAAGTGCCGCAATGTTTCAAAAGTGGGAAAAAGTTGTTGATAGTGAGTTGGAAAGTAAAAAGTTGAGCGTGAAAAGGCGATTGTATGCAGTTGTTGATGTGTGCTGAATAAAAGTGGAAAACTTCATACGTCGACTCCGTGTCTTGTATGCTGAGTGAGCAGGCTGCGTGGATAAACGAATCTGAGCTACACTCATCAGTACTTCAGCATTGGGGCTGAATCCACTACTGATAGAAAATACCAACATCGATTTGAGTGTAACATTTTGGGGGTCAAGCCGCGATTCACGCCATAGCCAAGGGTTCAACTGCTACAACAAGCGAGTCAACGTTACGAGAGGCAGTCATCGAAGGTAGCCGCCAACAAGTTGCGTCGAGAGGGGCCAACATACTGGGACTACATCACCGATAGGTTCGGGTTGACTGCAAGGGCGTGTAGTCGCTGAAGAGTTGCTTCGTGAGCGAACAACAGATCGGGACTACGTGGCTGCCGCAAGACTACGTCGAGGGACAGTCTCGGAGCTACATCGCCAGTATTAGAGAGAGCGACGCGCGGACGTCGAGTCCACTTCAGCACAGGAGCGTATACATCAACACCAGCGTGGTGCAGCGTCGCATACGACGAGGACAGCGGGGCCTGCGTCAGCGAAGGCGACTAGTGGCAAGCATCAGCGCTACTGCAGAAAGCGTGCTGTTCTAGAACAGTCTAGAAGGGTTCAGCACGGTCAAGAACTTTCTAGAAAAAAGAACTTTCCAGAAAAGAACTTTCCAGAAAAAAACTTTCTAGAAAAGAACTTTCCAGAAGCATCAAGATGGCTGACCTCTGGCAGAAAGGGGTTGAACTAAATCTAAAAGGCAAACAGCTGACGGAGTACGTCAAATTCCAGGAGAGAATATTGCGAGAAGAAAGAGAAGAACAGTGACGGCGCGAAGAACGAGAATTAGAAGAGCAGCGTCGCCGTGAAGAAAGAGAATTAGAAGAGCAGCGTCGCCGAGAAGAAAGAGAAGAGCGGCATCAAGAAAGAGAGATGGAAGAGAGACGATTAGAAGCTGATCGTCAGTACCAGCTAGAATTGGCGCGTATCCAAAACAATCAGCATGCGCCACAAGTTATCAGCGACAACAAGGCTCCAAAATTGCCAGCGTTCGTCGACGGGAAGGACCAGATCGACAGTTATCTAGCGAGATTTGAAAGGTTTGCCAAAAGCTCTAACTGGCAACCTCAAGACTGGGCGATTCGACTAAGTGCACTTCTGACGGGGCAAGCACTCGACGTCTACACCAGATTGTCGGACGATGACGCTAAAGACTACGACGTCTTGAAAAAGGCCCTGTTGCAGTGCTACAACTTTACAGAGAAGGGCTACCGTAAACGCTTCCGTGAATGCCGGCCTAAGTCAGACGAGACGCCAAAGCAGTTTGTGGAGCGCCTGTCGTCATATCTACACAAGTGGGTGGAGTTATCAGGCGAAAGGAAGTCTTACGACAGTCTCCATGACCTGATCGTGAAGGAACAATTTCTCAATGCCTGTCACAAGGACCTAGCGACCCACTTAGAAGAACAAAAGCTGCAGACGCTTAAAGATGTGACTGAGGCTGCTGAAAGATATCTCATCGCTCATGGGAAGACCCTGGGGCCACCCAGCGCGACGAAACATTTTCAGAAGACTGGAAACCATGTGAACCAGATCCAAGGGAGCCAGACGAACCAGAAACAGACGGACTCCACGCCTCCTCCCAGGGAAGGGCATTCAAGAGGCTGTTTCACCTGCAACGCTATAGACCAAAGAGCGGCTAATTGTCCTCAAAACAAAAGTAGCGCACAGCGGAGTAGTACGGACAACGCAGCGGCGGGCAACCGGCAGAGGCGGTTCTCCAATCAACGGCAAACCAATAGATCTGACCATCAAGTGTGCGGCGGGAGCGTCATTCTTCCGAGTGAAACCGAGCGCGCAGCTACTCCTGCGGACGTGCAAGAGTGCATGACTGATGGCCAACTCCTCCTTGCCAACGGGAAATCCATCCCCGTCGTCGCCAGCGCAGCTGTGACCGTACAGAACATGCCTGTTTCCAAGGGACGCGTCGGAAATCATGAAGTGACTGTTTTAAGAGACTCTGGCTGCAGTGGGGTCATCGTCAGAGAAGACCTAATCGCTAAAGAACAATTCACTGGCGATTCTAAATGGGCACTCATGGCCGACAGCAAATGTGTGAAAGCGCCAGTTGCGAAGATTCATGTCAACACCCCTTTCTACATAGGCGAAGTCGAAGCGGTTTGCCTGAAGAAGCCGCTGTATGATTTGATGATCGGGAATATCGACGGCGCGAGACGACCCGACGACCCCGATCCAGAGTGGGGTCCTGCCTCAACCCAACGCGTCGAAGTTGTGGAGGAGGATCCATTGCCATTTCCCGATGGGGACCTTACAGAGCTGCTACGGGATAATGTGGCTACTCCGGCTCAGCCCTGCCGACCAGAGATTGTCGGTGCTGTTACTACCAGGGCCCAGGCCAAGAGAGACAAGACGTCTACGCCACTGAAGGTCGCCGACAACTCTAAAGCTGCCATCGTGGACAGAGATAAGCTGATCCAGCTCCAGGAAGCTGATAGTACTTTAAACAAGTACAGGAACCGCCAAGACCACGTGACCAAAGGCAGTGGTACGGTCTATTTTGAGGTGAAGGCCAAGATCCTGTATCGAATCTTCCAGCACCCGAGGGTCAACGGAGGTAAACCACTACGTCAAGTATTGGTACCGTTACCCCCTAAGGCGCCAGGTGATGGAAGTAGCTCATGACTCAATCATGGGAGGCCACCTAGGTATCAAGAAGACGTCGGATAGAATCCAGGCGGTGTTCTACTGGCCAGGACTTCATGCGGACGTCAGCCGTTTCTGCCGATCGTGTGACATTTGCCAGAAGACCATACCTCGAGGAAGGGTCCCGAAAGTGCCTATGCAGAGGATGCCTCTGATCGACCGACCTTTCAAGAGGGTGGCCTTAGACCTAATCGGCGAAATAAGACCTCCGAGTGAAGAAGGTCATCGATGGGTACTGACTTTAGTGGACTATGCGACTCGGTACCCAGAAGCAGTGACACTGAAGAAGATTGACACTGAAACTGTAGCAGAGGCACTGGTGGACATGTTCAGTAGACTTGGAGTACCTGAAGAAATTCTGACAGACCTCGGGACACAGTTCGTCTCTGACTGTATGAAGGAGGTCAACAGACTGCTGAGCATCCGGCATTTGACTACGACACCCTACCATCCGATGTGCAACGGGCTCGTCGAAAAGTTCAATGCTACGCTGAAGTCCACCCTGAAGAAACCGTGCAGCGAGCAGCCCAGACAATGGCATCGCTATATCAACGCCTTACTTTTCGCCTACAGAGAAGTACCGCAGGAGTCCACCGGCTTTTCTCCGTTCGAGCTGCTGTACGGAAGAACCATCAGAGGGCCGATGCACATCCTGAAAGAAATGTGGACGAAAGAAGTAGAGACCCCAGAGGTGAAGAACAGCTATCAGTACGTGTTTGAGCTACGGGAGAAGCTGGAGCAGACTCTCGAGATAGCCAGAGAAAACCTGAAGAAGTCCCAGGACTGTGGAAAGCACTACTACGATCGTAGGGCTGTGAGCAGGAAGTTTAAACCTGGCAACAAAGTGCTGGTGCTGCTACCTACTGATCATAATAAGTTGCTGATGCAGTGGAAAGGACCGTATGCAGTGGAACCGTGGTGGGAATCAACGACTACAAGGTGAAGGTCGGCCAGCATTCCAAGATATACCACGCCAACCTCCTTAAGCTGTACGTGGAAAGGCCATCAGAGACTGTGCATGCAGCAACAGCAGCTGAGATCGACAACAGCTTCGACAGCGAGGAACTGTTGGAACTGGGAGACTTCCATAGCAAAGAAGGCATCAATGATGTTAAGCTAGGACCAAGCTTGACGGAAGGTCAAAAGATGGAGCTCAAGGACCTTATGGGCGAGTTTCCCCACAACTTCAGCGATGTCCCTGGCTCTACAACTTTGGTCGAACACGAAGTCCACCTCACTTCGAATATCCCTGTTCGATCCAAGCCCTTCCCGATCCCTTTCAAGGCCCGTGAATCTTTGAAGAAAGACATCGATGAAATGCTGAAGATGGGCATCATCAGGGAGTCCAGTTCCCCCTACGCGTCCCCTGTCGTGGTCGTGAAGAAGAAGGACGGCAGCAACAGAGTATGCATCGACTACAGGAAGGTTAATAAGATCACCGTCTTCGACCCTGAGCCGATGCCTACCGCAGCAGACCTCTTCCGCCAATTATCGGGGAGTAGAATCTTATCAAAGATTGACCTCAGCAAGGGTTATTGGCAAGTCCCCGTGCGTCAACAGGACATACCAAAGACTGCTTTCATAACTCCTGATGGGACGTACGAGTGCCTAAGGATGCCCTTTGGCATGGTCAACAGCGGAGCTACCCTAAAGAGAGGAATGAGGAAGATGCTCAATGGGATGGACAACGTCGTGTGTTACTGGGACAACCTGCTAGTCCACACTCGCACCTGGGAAGAGCATCTGCAGACCTTGAGGGAGCTGTTTCACCGTCTAACAGAAGCTAACTTGACCGTGAGACCCAGCAAGTGCATTCTGGGAGCTGACAACGTCGACTTCATCGGACGTTCGACGGGAGAGGGAGACAACGGAGGATGCACTGACTCCAGGAAAGCCCACGTGATCATCGTCTTTGACCCTGGGCCGATGACAACTGCTACGGACGAGGGCGTCGTTTCCTGGCGGTTGGAAGAAAATTGACTGTGTGTATGGACCGATGACATTGGTAATGTCTAGACAGACTTGAAGATGAGTAACATTGACTGTGTGTGAATAAACTGTGAACATTGACAGTATCCAGAAAGACTTGCAGATGAGAAACATTGACTCTGTGTGAATGAGCTGTGAACTTTGACAGTGTTCAAACAGTCTGAAATAAGTCTTAATTCTGTACTTTGTTTGTGCATTACGTTTCAACGTTGTTGAAAGAAATTAGGTAAATTTCTTCTTGAGTGGGGGGTTATGTTACGTTGAAACACGAATGGTAGTATGTCTGAAACGCGCACGATAGATCTAATTGTTTCGTTTTGCAAAGTATTCAATAATGGAGTTTATTTACCTTTGATTTGAGTTTGCATTGTTGTTAGGAGAGGCTTTGTATAACGTTGATAATTTTAGTTGGTCGATATTGTTGGAGAATTCTCTAGATTTTGAATATTTACTATCGTTGGAAACTTCCCGATGGATATCGAAGTATGAGAATGTTCCCGGAAGGAGAAGAAATAGGTATGACGTAAGACAGTAATGACGAAGTTAGAAGCGATTGGTTAAATTGCGTCATACGAGATTGATCCAGGGTGTTCGGGAGTATCAAGAGACTATTTAAGTGCCCCAATGTTTCAAAAGTGGGAAAAAGTTGTTGATAGTGAGTTGGAAAGTAAAAAGTTGAGCGTGAAAAGGCGATTGTATGCAGTTGTTGATGTGTGCTGAATAAAAGTTGAAAACTTCATACGTCGACTCCGTGTCTTGTATGCTGAGTGAGCAGGCTGCGTGGATAAACGAATCTGAGCTACACTCATCAGTACTTCAGCATTGGGGCTGAATCCACTACTGATAGAAAATACCAACATCGATTTGAGTGTAACACTTCGTTTGTCACACAGGTCCTGGAAAAGTTCGTGTCCTGCCAATGCTGATGCTTGATCTGAAGCGTGTCTTGACCATGATGTAGTCAATCTGGTTGTGTTGCTCTCTGCTGGGACTGTGCCAAGTCCAGCGTCTGGATTTTTTGTGGAGACCAAGCGTATTTGCCAGTATCAGATTGTTGTAGTCTATCTGGCAAACTCCAACAGTCTCAGACCCCTGTCATTTGTCTCGTTACTGCAGTGGGGTCAATATGTGTCTCCCCAGTTGTGGTGCGCATCTTGGCCAGCCTTGGCATTCTGGTCATTTTGCACTATGACTATGTCCTTCTTCGGCACTTGGTCAAGGACAGCCTGTAGATGTTCATAGAAATCCTCAACTTTGCTGTCGTCATAGTCTGATGTTGGGGCATACGCTTGGATGATTGTGATGTTGAAAAGGGCTGTTCTCAGACGGATGGTAATGAATCTTACTGGAGTGTGGGTGGCCACCCATGACAATGGCTAAAATGCCTTTGTGGACCAAGAAACCAACGCCGTGTTCGTGCCTGTCATCTCTCCCTCCGGTCCTGATTTGGCTCGGAGGAGTCCGCTGGACCTAAAGCAACAATCAATCAATCAATCAATCTCTCCCTCTGAAATAAAGCTTGTGACCTTTGTCGGCCGTTGTTTCACCTAGGCCTTTCCAGCGCAGTTCGCCGCTAACTAAAATGTTCCATAAAAATAGTGGTCCATCTCGTGGGCCAGTTCTTCTACAGGTTCCTATGATGATGTTGTCTCTCGTGCGGATCCTGCTAATTTGTCCACCAGTAGCACACTTATCACCTCCGTCCTTGTGGCCAACTGAAGGCTCAGGGCATACAGGGAAGACTGTAGGCCTATGTATTAAACAGACAGCGGTTTGCGAATATCAAAAGTCGGCCTTTTAGGCCTTATTGGGAAATGTGAGGCAACATTTCTTTTTGTTTTGTTTTTAGTTACCTAGAGGTATCCGGGCGGACATCATCAGAGCATTTCGTCTCGGAACACTATGCAAGCTACCCCGAGCTGCAAGCTTTTCTTTGGGAAATGGTGGTGGTGGTTGCAGGACAGTCCAAGGCCGAACTAGCGGAGCTAGCCAATATTGCAACTAAATTTGGGGGAGGACAGAGCATAAATTATAGGCAAGAAACTGTGTTCGTTTGCAAAGAATGGCCGCCCAACGTAGGACAACTCTGGGCGCAACGGGCTGGCAAGCCGACCAAAGTTGTTTTCCCTAATATTATTTCCGAGCATGGTCTCACCCGCTGCATAGGCACTGCATGTATTTGATGCCATAGCTTCCAATGAATTGACATCGCTACAGCTAGCGACTGCGTGTACTGCAAAAACTACAGAAGTAGAGATCACCACTGCGTGTGAAACTGTACAAGAATATGTGCACTTCCCACAGCGACTCAACCAAAACTTTTTTTGATTTTGAGGATAGGCCAGCCAGGCTAGCAATAAATAGCTTCGCCGATGCTTCCTTTCACTGGAGGGGAGGGTGCAGGCAAGCTATAAATAGCCCGCAGCAAGCAAAATGTGGAGGCAATAAACAGTGCTGCTCACATAGGAATTGAGCTGGTGTGATAATTCCAATGTATAGAGAACGAGAGTGGCGGACGTCAAAATGTGAATTACATAAAACACTATTACTTACTATTATCACTAATACCTGTAAATGCACGTTTTGGTTCTAGTAAGCCACCTTAGTCAGAATTAAGCATGATCACATAAAAATTGTAATTATTATGTGATAATTACAATTTTTGGTTTTGGCACATTTCCAGGCGGATTGGTAGAGCCAAAACTGAAAATTAAACATGATCACACGAATATATTTATCATGTTTTACTGAGTTTTTTGTTGTTGTATTTGATTAAATATTTATTTATATATAGCTATGTTTAGTCTAATGAATGAGTGTGTGAGTGTGGCTGTCAGACGCTCAGTCTAAGGATGCATGTTCTATCTCTGTTTACTTTAAATTCTCATCCACCACCACACACGTGCTTACAGACAAGGACAAAGTCTACACAGTTATTTCTCTTTGCCCTTCTGTTTCACTATTTCTCATTCAAACATTCTCATATACATTAAATCATTCACATATACATTAAATCATACAATTCTCTTCAGCATATAAATGAATCCACACAGATAATAAGTGGCATAAAGGCTATTTATGAATTCAGCACTAGCAGAGTCACTCGCTACCACAGAAGTCGTCTCTTTCTCGAGATGTCACTCGACTCTACTCTTCACATTAGTGTCGACACAGTCAATGATATCACATCGACGACTTGACTTGACGGAGATTCTTGAACTGAATAATAAGTGTCAAGTAATAATAACAGAACTCACAGACCACACGACGACTTGATGGAGATTCTTGATCTGTCAGTCGATGCTACGAAACAAGGCTACTCCTGGGGAACACTGCAGGTGGTCCCCTGGCCCAGGTCTGGAGATTTTCTTCGTCACCGTTGCTGCACGTCTGCTACAGTGATGGTTGACGAAGGAGAGAACGGGCGTTGATGGTGTCCACATCCAGTCTCAAAGACGTTGTCACAAGGACAGTTCCATCAGCCTCATATCAGGGGGTTTCCGCTCCGTACCGGCCCCGCTGTATACAACATTTATACAATCGTAAATATTCGCTCTTATACTTAAAGAGTCTGTATGTGTCTTTGACACACTATTATGTTTCAGAATGCTTGAAGATCATTTCCGTTGTAGAATGTCTTCTCTATGCCACCACACCACTACAGTCACTATTGTCACCATTCTTGTGACAATACCTATTGCCACTTTAACACTGTACACACATTGCGTAGCCTACACACAATGGATTATGCGCCAAATATTACAATCACAGCTCACCTTCAATTTATAA
Organism: Oncomelania hupensis; assembly: GCA_036898135.1. NCBI lineage: Eukaryota > Metazoa > Mollusca > Gastropoda > Littorinimorpha > Pomatiopsidae > Oncomelania > Oncomelania hupensis. Next base: position 12,572,299 of record CM072518.1, on the reverse strand, counting down.
CATATTACTACACATTCATTCATCCTTAGATATACAAATTATACAACTGAATTACATTCCTATTTCAGCCCCATATCTTCACATATGAATGAATATAACATGGCATCATAGTTATAAACTGTATCATATATAATAATTACATGATCAAATAAGTATTGACACGAGTTATCATACTTCTTTCAAACATGGGTTCCTCTGCACCCTAATCACTGTTACACTCGGTTTGATGATGGTGTTTTTCTTTATCAGTATTTGATTCAGCCCCGATGCTGAAGTCCTGATAAAGTGTAACTCTGATTCGTTTATCCACGCAACCCGCTCAATCAGCATACAAGTCACAAAGTCGACGTATGAAGTTTTCCACTTTTATTCAGCACACATCAACAACTGCATACAATCGCCTTTTCACTCTCAACTTATTTACTTTCCAACTCACTATCAACAACAACTAAACTTTTTTTAACAGTGCGGCGCTTATATAGTCTCTACATACACGGGAACAAACGAGAATAATCCTACATAAAACACCACAACCAATCAAACTTAATTTCATCATCACGTGACTCACGTCATACAACCTCATTTGGAATGGAAGCTTCCATGGTAACCAACAGAATAATCCACACGCTTCGATCGATAGTAAACAACTGATTCCCGAAAATTCTCAAACAATATCGACCAACTAAAAACACTAACGTTACACAAAGCCTCTACTAATAACAACGCAAAATCAAATCAAAGATAAATACACTCTATTACTGCATGCGTTGCAAAAATAAAACGAACAGATCTATCGCGCGCGTCACTCACAAGCCTACCATTGCACGCGCTTCACACATAACATCGTGCGCATTTCATACGCACCATTCGCGTTTCAACGTAACATAACCCCCCACTCAAGAAGAAATTTACCTAATTTCTTTCAACAACGTTGAAACGTAATGCACAAACAAAGTTCAGAATTAAAACTTATTTCAGACTGTCTCATTTACTGTCAATGTTCTCAGTTTATACACACAGAGTCCATGTTTTTCATCCGCAAGACTGTCTGAATACTGTCAATGTTCACACTTTATATAGAGTCAATGTTCTTTCGTCCGCCAGGAAACGACGCCCTCGTCCGTTACCGTCGTCATCGGCCCAGGGTCAAAGACGATGATCACGTGGGCTTTCCTGGAGTCAGTGCATCCTCCGTTGTCTCCTTCTTCCGTCGGATGTCCGACGCAGTCGACGTTGTCAGCTCCCAGGATGCATTTGCTGGGTCTCACGATCAGGTTGGCTTCTTGAAGACGGTGGAACAGCTCCCTCAAGGTCTGCAGATGCTCTTCCCAGGTGTGGGTGTGGACTAGCAGGTCGTCCCAGTAACACACGACATTGTCCATCCCTTTGAGCATCTTCTTCATCCCTCTCTTCAGGGTAGCTCCGCTGTTGACCATACCAAAGGGCATCCTTAAGCACTCGTACGTCCCATCAGGAGTTATGAAAGCAGTCTTTGGTATGTCCTGTTGACGCACGGGGACTTGCCAATAACCCTTGCTGAGGTCAATCTTTGAGAAGATTTTACGCCCCGATAATTGGCGGAAGAGGTCTGCTGCAGTAGGCATCGGCTCGGGATCGAAGACGGTGATCTTATTAACCTTTCTGTAGTCGATGCATACTCTGTTGCTCCCGTCCTTCTTCTTCACGACCACGACAGGGGACGCGTAGGGTGAACTGGACTCCCTGATGATGCCCATCTTCAGCATCTCATCGATGTCTTTCTTCAAGGATTCACGGGCCTTGAAAGGGATCGGGAAGGGTTTTGATCGAACGGGAATATTTAAAGTGAGGTGGACTTCATGTTCGACCAAAGTCGTAGAGCCTGGGACATCGCTGAAGTTACGGGGAAACTCGCCCATAAGGTCCTTGAGCTCCATCTTCTGACCTTCCGTCAAGCCTGGTCCTAGCTTAACATCGTCGATGCCTTCTTTGCTGTGGAAGTCTCCAAGTTCCAACAGTTCCTCGCTGTCAAAGCTTTCGTCTATCTCAGTTGCTGTCGCTGCCTGTACAGTCTCTGATGGCCTTTCCACGTACAGCTTAAGGAGGTTGGCGTGGTATATCTTGGAGTGCTGGCCGACCTTCACCTTGTAGTCGTTGATCCCCACCACGGTCTCCACTTCGTACGGGCCTTTCCACTGCATCAGCAACTTATTATGATCAGTAGGTAGCAGCACCAGCACTTTGTTGCCAGGTTTGAACTTCCTGTTCACAGCCCTACGATCATAATAGTGCTTTCCACAGTCTTGGGACTTTTTCAGGTTTTCTCTGGCTATCTCGAGAGTCTGCTCAAGCTTCTCCCGTAGTTCAAACATGTACTGGTAGCTGTTCTTCACCTCTGGGGTCTCTACTTCTTTCGTCCACAGTTCTTTCAGGATGTGCATCGGCCCTCTGACGGTTCTTCCGTACAGCAGCTCGAACGGAGAAAAGCCGGTGGACTCCTGCGGTACTTCTCTGTAGGCGAAAAGTAGGGCGTTGATGTAGCGATGCCATTGTCTGGGCTGCTCGCTGCACAGTTTCTTCAGGGTGGACTTCAGCGTAGCATTGAACTTTTCGACAAGCCCGTTGCACATTGGATGGTAGGGTGTCGTAGGCAAATGCCGGATGCTCAGCAGTCTGTTGACCTCCTTCATGCAGTCAGAGACGAACTGCGTCCCTAGGTCTGTCAGAATTTCTTCTGGCACTCCAAGTCTACTGAACATGTCCACCAGTGCCTCTGCTACAGTTTCAGTGTCAATCTTCTTCAGTGGCACTGCTTCTGGGTACCGAGTCGCATAGTCTACTAAAGTCAGTACCCACCGATGACCTTCTTCACTCGGAGGTCTTATTTCGCCGATTAGGTCTAAGGCCACCCTCTTGAAAGGTCGGTCGATCAGAGGCATCCTCTGCATAGGCACTTTCGGGACCCTTCCTCGAGGTATGGTCTTCTGGCAAATGTCACATGATCGGCAGAAACGGCTGACGTCCGCATGAAGTCCTGGCCAGTAGAACACCGCCTGGATTCTATCCGACGTCTTCTTGATACCCAGGTGACCTCCCATGATTGAGTCATGCGCTACCTCCATCACCTGGCGCCTTAGGGGTAACGGTACCAAGACTTGACGTAGTGGTTTACCTCCGTTGACCCTCGGGTGCTGGAAGATTCTGTACAAGATCTTAACCTTCACCTCAAAATAGACCGTGCCACTGCCCTTGGTCACGTGGTCTTGGCGGTTCCGGTACTTGTTTAAAGTGCAATCAGCTTCCTGGAGCTGGATCAGCTTATGTCTGTCCACGATGGCAGCTTTAGAGTTGTCGGCGACCTTCAGTGGCGTAGACGTCTTGTCTCTCTTGGCCTGGGCCCTGGTAGTAACAGCACCGACGATCTCTGGTCGGCAGGGCTGAGCCGGAGTAACCACATTGTCCCGTAGCAGCTCTGTAAGGTCTCCATCGGGAAACGGCAATGGATCCTCCTCCACAACTTCGACGTGTTGGGTTGAGGCAGGACTCCATTCTGGATCGGGGTCGTCGGGTCGTCTCGCGCCGTCGATGTTCCCGATCATCAAATCATACAGCGGCTTTTTCAGGCAAACCGCTTCGACTTCGCCTATGTAGAAAGGTGTGCTGACTTGAATTTTTGCAACTGGCGCTTTCACACATTTGCTGTCGGCCATAAGTGTCCATTTTGAATCGCCAGTGAACTGTTCTTTAGCGATTAGATCTTCTCTGACAATGACCCCACTGCAACCAGAGTCTCTTAGGACAGTCACTTCATGATTTCCGACGCGTCCCTTGGAAACAGGCATGTTCTGGACGGTCATCGCTGCGCTGGCGACGACGGGGATGGATTTCCCGTTGGCAAGGAGAAGTTGGCCATCGGTTATGCACTCTTGCACGTCCGTGGGAGTAGCTGCGCGCTCGGTCTCACTAGGAAGAATGACGCTCCCGCCGCACACCTGATGGTCAGATCTACTGGTTTGCCGTTGATTGGAGAAACGTCTCTGTCGGTTGCCCACCGCTGCACTGTCCGTACTGCCTCGCTGCCCGCTACTTTTGTTTTGAGGACAGTTAGCCGCTCTGTGGTCTGTAGCGTTGCAGGTGAAACAGCCTCTTGAATGCCCTTCCCTGGGAGGAGGCGTGGAGTCCGTCTGTTTCTGGTTCGTCTGGCTCCCCTGGATCTGGTTCACATGGTTTCCGGTCTCCTGAAAATGTTTCGTCGCGCTGGGTGGCCCCAGGGTCTTCCCATGAGCGATGAGATATCTTTCAGCAGCCTCAGTCACATCTTTAAGCGTCTGCAGCTTTTGTTCTTCTAAGTGGGTCGCTAGGTCCTTGTGACAGGCATTGAGAAATTGTTCCTTCACGATCAGGTCATGGAGACTGTCGTAAGACTTCCTTTCGCCTGATAACTCCACCCACTTGTGTAGATATGACGACAGGCGCTCCACAAACTGCTTTGGCGTCTCGTCTGACTTAGGCCGGCATTCACGGAAGCGTTTACGGTAGCCCTTCTCTGTAAAGTTGTAGCACTGCAATAGGGCCTCTTTCAAGACGTCGTAGTTTTTGGCGTCATCGTTCGACAGTCTGGTGTAAACTTCGAGCGCTTGCCCTGTCAGAAGTGCACTTAGTCGAATCGCCCAGTCTCGAGGTTGCCAATTGGAGCTTTCGGCGAACCTTTCGAATCTCGCCAGATAGCTGTCGATCTGGTCCTTCCCGTCGACGAATGCTGGCAATTTTGGAGCTTTGTTGTCACTGATAACTTGTGGCGCATTCTGCTGTTGCTGGATACGCGCCATTTCTAGCTGGAACTCAAGACGCTTCAGCTCGAATTCTCTGTCTTTTTCTTGCCGCTGCTGTTCAATTTCTAGACGCTTCTGTTCTAATTCTCTTTCTTTACGGCGGCGTTGCTCTTCTAATTCTCGTTCTTCACGGCGACGCTGCTCTTCTAATTCTCGTTCTTCACGGCGCGCTGCTCTTCTAATTCTCGTTCTTGTATTCTCTCCTGGGACTTGACGTACTCCGTCAACTGTTTCCCTTTTAGATTCAGTTGAATCCCTTTCTGCCAGAAGTCAGCCATCTTGATGCTTCTGGAAAGTTCTTTTCTAGAAAGATCTTTTCTGGAAAGTTCTTTTCTGGAAAGTTCTTTTCTGTGCTGCACCCTTCTAGACTGTTCTAGAACAGCACGCTTTCTGCAGTAGCGCTGATGCTTGTCACTAGTCGCCTTCGCTGACGCAGGCCCCGCTGTCCTCGTCGTATGCGACGCTGCACCACGCTGGTGTTGATGTATACGCTCCTGTGCTGAAGTAGACGCGACGTCCGCTCGCCGCTCTCTGTAACACTGGCGATGTAGCTCCGAGACTGTCCCTCGACGTAGTCCTGCGGCAGCCACGTAGTCCTGATCTGTTGTTCGCTCACGAAGCAACTCTTCAGCGACTACACGCCCTTGCAGTCAACCCGAATCCCTCGGATGTAGTCCCAGTATGTTGGCCCCTCTCGACGCAACTCGTTGGCGGCTACCCTCGATGACTGCCTCTCGTAACGTTGACTCGCTTGTTGTAGCAGTTGAACCCTTGGCTATGGCGTGAATCCCGGCTTGGCCCCCAAAATGTTACACTCGGTTTGATGATGGTGTTTTTCTTTATCAGTATTTGATTCAGCCCCGATGCTGAAGTCCTGATAAAGTGTAACTCTGATTCGTTTATCCACGCAACCCGCTCAATCAGCATACAAGTCACAAAGTCGACGTATGAAGTTTTCCACTTTTATTCAGCACACATCAACAACTGCATACAATCGCCTTTTCACTCTCAACTTATTTACTTTCCAACTCACTATCAACAACAACTAAACTTTTTTAACAGTGCGGCGCTTATATAGTCTCTACATACACGGGAACAAACGAGAATAATCCTACATAAAACACCACAACCAATCAAACTTAATTTCATCATCACGTGACTCACGTCATACAACCTCATTTGGAATGGAAGCTTCCATGGTAACCAACAGAATAATCCACACGCTTCGATCGATAGTAAACAACTGATTCCCGAAAATTCTCAAACAATATCGACCAACTAAAAACACTAACGTTACACAAAGCCTCTACTAATAACAACGCAAAATCAAATCAAAGATAAATACACTCTATTACTGCATGCGTTGCAAAAATAAAACGAACAGATCTATCGCGCGCGTCACTCACAAGCCTACCATTGCACGCGCTTCACACATAACATCGTGCGCATTTCATACGCACCATTCGCGTTTCAACGTAACAATCACAATAATTCATAAAAAGCAATACTTTCCCTTTTCGTATGAATATAGCTTTACAGCTCATTATAAATACCAATAATAATAATAATAATAAATAAATAAAAAATAATAATAATAATAAATACCTGTATTCTATATACAGCTATAGTACTTCCTAGCAGAATCAGGCTTTCTTAAAAGCACCCACGAACACGTCAGCTCAATTCGGCTGATATGACATCTCTGAGCTAACAACAGCTCACAAAACTAAATTGTCATTTCGATCGTCAATAACACAGCGACGTTCGTTACACTACCCCCCTCCCAAAGAAAAAAAGAACCGACCCAGAGTCTTTTTTTACAAGTTCTGAGGATAATGTCAAAACACAGCAACGACCACGAAACCTTGATCTATGGAACCGATTGATCACGATCAGCGCGTGACAACAGATCCGCGAATACATTCTGTGTACCTGGAAGTGGTTCAAGAGTGAATCTGAACAAAAGAAAATACTCATTCTCCTACAGAGTTGCGCCCATATGGAATAAATTGCCAGTTGATACTAAAAGAGCTAACAACCTGAACACTTTCAAATATCTTCTGGAAAAGGTAATTTCCATACAGAAATCAAATTTGAGTATGATGACTAATTAGCATACTATCTTTAGTATTCCCCTAACAACCGCAAATGGAACCGGACAAGTAAAAATGCCCAAAATAAAAGGGACATTCAAAAAGCCGCGAGGCTTATACAAGTCCCTCCAAACTAAACTAAACTAAACTAAACTGAATTCTTGTAAGGACAAGGACCAACGCATGAAGGCGAGAATTCTTAAAGCGACTAGTATGCAAGTACGTCAGTGGTCTGTGATCAGTCTGGAGAACGAAATCAACCCCCCAGAGAAATTTGGAAAATTTCGAAATGGCCCAAACAATAGCCAAACATTCTCTTTCGTTCGTACTGTATCGGGTTTCTCTGTCGAGCAACGTTCTGCTCGCAAATGACACGGGGTGAAGAGTTTCCTCTAACTCCTGAAGCAGCACAGCACCCAAGCCAGTAGAACTAGCATCCGTGCGCAAAATGAAAGGTTGGTCTAGCCTAGGTAACTGAAGAACAGGCGCAGAAGAAAAAAATGTGTCTGATCTTAACCAACGCTTCCTCACAAGCAGGTGTCCACGCAATCGTGCGTGCTTTTGTCTCTTTTGTGAGATCAGTAATGGGAGCTGTGATGGTTGCGAATGCAGGGACATAGCGTCTATAGAAGCTTAATACCCCCACAAGGAACGGACCTGCTTTCTGGTGGTTGGCGTCGGGATAGCCAAAATCTTCTCGATGTTTTTCTTTTCTGGACGCAGCATTCCCTCTCCCACCACATGTCCAAGAAACTCAAGACTCTTGTAGCCAGACGCGATCTTAGCTGGTCTTGCAGTCAAGTTGTAGTGAAGCAGCTTGTTTAAAACATCTCTAACATGCACAAGATGATCTTGAAAAGTAGTACTGTGTACCAAAATATCGTCAAAGAAATTCATAGAATAGGCCTCATCAAGTTCAAGCATTCTCATCATCCGAGCAAACACTGCTGGGGCAGAAACCAAACCAAAAGGCATCCTGATCCATTGATATAGACCAATGTGCGTTGCGAACGCCGTCTTGTGACGATCCACCGGGCTGACAACAATCTGCCAGTAGCCCTTAGAAAGATCAATACGTGTGAAAAACGTACTGTGCGCAAGCCTTGTGAACAACTCGTCCACATCTGGAATGGGTTCAGCATCGAAAACAGTAATCTTGTTGAGGGCTCTATAGTCAAAGCAAAACCTACAAGCACCATCTTTTTTCTGAACCAGGACAACAGGTGGTGAATATGCAGAATTTGATTTCTCAATCACACCTAGATCAAGCATGGCTTGAATCTCTCTTACAACTATCTGCTTAGAAGAGAAAGGTAGATCATAAGCCCGTCGACGAACTGGAACATCAGTCGTAAGATTGACGTCAAGGAAGAGATTTCCGTTGAACGCACCGGGTCTAGATGTCAACACCCTAGGAAAATCTGCAAACACTCAGTGACTGACCATCAGAATCAGAGATATATGTGTTAAAATCGATCTTGGAAATGTCTTCGTCATTGACAGACGGCAACATGAGAGGAATAGTGGGAAGACCACCAACATCATCATCATCTTGGACAACACCAATAGCCACTGATGGGACAGTATGCCAATCTGAAACGTCAGCATGAGGAACATCACACTGAGGTTCCACAACCTCGACATCTGGAAGCAAAAATGGAGAAATAGAAGACCAGTCAACTAGAACACCTGTTGACGACCATGTAGTAGACTCCTCAACAACACCAACAGCAGCATCAACACGATGAAGATATCGTTTGAGCATGTTTGCATGGAAAATCTTCGATTTGCCCTTCACAAGAATCCTATAATCTGGATGAAGACATTCCTGTACAAAATAAGGGCCTGATCATGTCATAAAAAGTTTGTTAGAGTCTGGTCGGACTTCACGGAACTTCTTGCGAAAACCTTCAGCAGTACACTGGAACTTCTTAAGCAAATTGTCTTTCAATGTTGGATAATCAACCTGACCTAAAGCAATACATTCCCTTTTCGTATGAATATAGCTTTACAGCTCATTATAAATACCAATAATAATAATAATAATAATAATAATAATAATAATAATAATAATAATAATAATAATAATAATAAATACCTGTATTCTATATACAGCTATAGTACTTCCTAGCAGAATCAGGCTTTCTTAGAGCACCCACGAATACGTCCGCTCAATTCGGCTGAAATGACATCTCTTAGCTAACAACAGCTCACAAAACTAAATTGTCATTTCATTGTAAATAACACAGCGACGTCATAACGTCTTCCTACATAAACGTGTACGAAACGCGTTCGTTACATCATGTTTCAATGATAATTGTAATTGTTCCTTGATAATTGTAATTATCCTGTGATATTTGTAATTATCTCATGATATTTGTGTTACGTTGAGACGCACGCGACAGATCCGATAATTTTGTTTTACAAAGCATGCAATAATAGAATGTAGTTACTTTTGATTTGATTTTGCGTTGTTTCGAGAAGCTTAGTATAACGTTGATAATTATTGTCAGTCGATACTGTTGAGAATTTTCTGGAATTACTTGTTTATTATCGATCAAAGCTTCTAGACTTTGTGGGTAAAAGCTGGTCGAATCTAAACAAAAAATGACGTGTGGCAGTGCATAGGTCCGGTGACGAGTTTTATTTTCATTGGGTATTATTGCGTCATGCTGGAATGTTCGAATTTTTTTCTCCATTGCAGAAATCTTATATAAGTAATGCACTGTCTGCTTGTAAGGAGATTTTAGATGATCTTTGTAGTGATTTTGGAAAGTGATCTTGTATGTAGCTGTTGATGTTTGCGGAATAAAGTTAGAAAACGTTATACGACGACTCCTGCCTTGCTGAGTGAACATGCTGCGTGGATAAACGAATTCGAGTTACACTTATCAAGATTCAAGCATCGGGCCTGAATCAGCTATTGATACATAACCGTGTAACAATTTGTACTTATCAGGTTCTGGCGCTTGTAGGCCGTCATAGTTTCAGTGTATAGTTTTTTCTTCTCCCCATCCACGGTGGCCGAATATTGTGCTGAGCCGCCTGAGCGTCAGACAGTGCGCCCAAGGCAGCAAAAGGGCGCCTCGTGCGGCTTGAGTCAGAACCAGTATCGGCCAGCGCCGTGCGTAGCTGTTGAGCTGAAAAAGCGCGCTATATAGGAATAATAAAATAAATAAAGTAAGTGCAGCTCACGGGCCTAGTTGCAAAACGTCGAAAATAGACATTCTTCGTCGCCTGCTACGTGACGTCATGAGATAGGATATCCCGGAGTTTTCCCGTGCAGAGAGCGAAGAAGACAAATATTTTCGCTTATCGCACAAACTCCCTGATCGTTTCACTGACTGTTGCCGATAGCGATGTGTATAACGAAGACAGCGAATCAACCACCAGTGACAATGAAGTCCCCACAAACCTGAGCCGCGTCACCGAGTCAGACTGGGAGAAGTGACCCATGCTGTCAGACCCATCCCTGCAGACCAACATCCGAGGCACCAGCAGAAACACTCCCTTCAACAAAGTGGTCCCCCACTTTTCAGCAGATACAGAACAACTGATCGGCGAGTCTGATGACCTCGTCTTCATGTTTGGCTCCAACAACGATGTGAAAATCTACGGCAAGTACCACTTCTTCCTGAGGAAGAAGCCAGAGACGAGAGAGCCGCTTGAGCATCCAGCTAATCGTGGCCAGGTATGATCTCATCAGCGACGGCCAGCACCAGAGACAAGCAGATAACATCCTCCGTTAGGTCATAACATAAGGGCTTTCTTGGCAAAATTTCGTAAAAAGGACTTACATTTTTTTGATTATGTTGTGACAGTTGGCTGTGGTACTAACTAGGCCTTATGAAATTTGCATGAAACTCGGTTCGCGATTTTCAAGAATTCCGTTCTCGAGTATAGCTTGGAATTGTTAGTCTGCACGCAAGTGAACTGGTTTGTAAATTCCTCCAACACCATTTGAAATAGGTTCATAACCTCTCTCTCCCTCTCTGTCTGTCTGTCTGTCTGTCTGTCTGTCTGTCTGTCTCTCTCTCTCTCTCTCTCTCTCTCTCTCTCTCTCTCTCTCTCTCTCTCTCTCTCTCTCTCTCTCTCTCTCTCTCTCTCTCTCTCTCTCTCTCTCTCTCTCTTGTTGGTCTCTACGGTCTATCTTGAACCTAAAACGGTCTGCCACGGTGGATCTTTTTTTTTTTTTAATTTCAGTAATGTTGTATTCTTTAACTTTTCATACCACAGATCCTGAGGGGCCTAGCTAAGTGTGTATTATTCCTCTCTTTATCTACCCCCCTCCCCCCCCCCGTGCTATTTATACTTAAGATGTTATTAATTTTTATTGCGCAGATCCCCGACAACCTGCCTAGCGGGGCGTATTCGCTGAATGTGTCAGGGACAGGCGGGCTGAGTTTCTCCAACAGCACCGCACTTGCTTACAGCAGCAAGGCTATGTCCATCCTAATACAGACTGACAAGGCAATGTACAAGCCTGGGCAAACAGGTAGGTCATAGTCATAGGCTTGCAGATATACACGTTGACATTCAGTAGGTCATATTTATAGGCAGACAGACAATCACACTGGCATAGCTTATAGCTAATCTCCTACAAACTGTCAAGGCAAGATACAAGCCTGGGTAGAGCCAAAGCAGGCATGCAGACTAACAGATTGACGGAGAAATTTGATGTACCCAACTGATATGTATTTCGTTATTTTGGGGAAAAGGGTACAGGACCCGAAACGTCCTTGGGTAATCGACGTCCTTTTGGTTGACAACACTGATGTCTAGGCTGTATCTTTTGCCTAAGTTGAGATCGAACGCACGCCGTCTGTTTATTTATTGTAATTGTCTTCCTCCCACAGTGAACTTCCGAGTCCTGGGCATGACTCCGGACCTGTCCGTGTACCGCGGTGATCTGGACATCGACATACAGGACGCTCACACCAACAAGATCAAACAGTGGCTCGCTGTGGTTGGTACTCAAGGGGTTTTCACTGAACGTCTTGATCTCTCCTCTCAACCGGTCTTGGGTGATTGGAAAATCTCAGTTAGAGCCGGGGTAAGTTTCAGTCCACTGTGTGGGTGATGTAGTTGGTGACTGATGATTGATTGATTGATTAAGCAATGACCAATTTGGTGTGGTCTCATCAAAGTCGACTTCCCTTCTGCTGAGCAACTGGAAATTCAGTCAGAGCTAGGGTGTTTTTATTTAATGTAACCATTCTTATGTAGCGCTTTTCCAGCTCAAGAGCTGCTCAAGGCGCTAGACTATACAGTATCTAACTCAATGCACTTGGCGGAGAAGTGTTGATTTGTTCATTTCCTTGAGTGCTTTAGTGAGTGAGTGTGTGATAGAGTGAATAACACTTTAGTGTAGCTTAGTGTAGTTTAGTGTAGTTTAGTTAACAATAACAATGTTTTACCTTGCACATTTGTACTATTTTAGTTTAGTGTAGTTTAGTTAATAATAACAATGTTTTACGTTTCACATTTGTACTATATTAATCTAATTGTTTGCTTTTTTCCCCTACAGAATGAAAATGCTGAAAAGATCTTCACAGTTGCTGAATATGGTCAGTTTAATCTCCTGTGCTATGTTGTTGTTGTTGTTGTTGTGCTATATATGGTTGTTTTTGTTGTTTTTGTTGTTTTTTTTGTTGTTGTTGTTGTGCTATATATGGTTGTTGTTGTTTTTGTTGCTGATTGAAAAGATTGTTCAGCAAGCCCAGCAACTGTTTTTTTAAAGTGAGTTCTGACGTGTTTTCAAACTCTTAAAAAGGTAAGGGCCGCACAGAAGCTCACCGTTTTTCATTATCAGAGTAGTGGTGGTGTTCCCTTGACCTTTCGATCCTTGTGGAGTGAGTCGTTTGGCTCTCCCTTTTCTCTGGACCAACTTAATGAGTGTGGTGGCCATCTCCTCCCCCGCCTCCCCGGTTCTAAACAGAGCCAGTTACCCATTCACAGACTGGGGTGTGTTGTGCGTTTGTTTCATTCTTAGTGTGGAAGTGACCACGATCTCGTGATGATGTCTTTCCGGCTCCATTTGAAGAGAGTAAATACAGCAAAGTGCACTAGGCTGAAGTTCGACCTGGACAAACTGCAAGACCCGGAGGTGGCAAAAATATTTCAGGCCACAATTGGAGGGAAATTTGCACCACTGCTTATTTTGGGGGCAGGCGAAGTAGATGTCAACACCATGACCAATACCTTCAACTCAGCTGTAACAGATGCCGCCACTGAGATCCTTGGCAAGCACCGACCAAAGAAGAAGCCGTGGATCACACCTGAACTTTTGGATCTGTGTGATAAACGAAGAGAGTTAAAAAAGAAAAAGAACACCTCACAGGGAGCTGATGTCTACCGAAAAATCAACAATGACATCCGAAAAGGCATGCGCACAGCAAAGGAGAACTGGATAGAAGATCAATGCCAGGAAATAGAGAACAATCTGAACAAGAACAACAGCAAGAAGGCCTACCAGACTGTGAAGAGGCTGACAAGTGTTAAACAGCCCAAAGTCTCCACTATCCAAAGCAAGTCTGGCATTTGCCTTACAGAAGAACAAGAAGTCTTGGACAGATGGACAGAGTACTGCTCTGACCTTTACAACCATACACCAAATGGAGACCCATCAGTTCTAGCATGTCCCGAGAGCAGAGAAGAAGAAGAAATCCTCCCAATTCTCCGGGAAGAAGTTGAGGCAGCAGTGCAATCGCTGAAGAAAGGGAAGTCAGCGGGAGTGGACAACATACCAGCGGAACTGCTACAAGCAGGAGGAGAAGCGATGACTGATGCTCTCACCATTATCTGCAACAAGATCTGGCAGAATGGGGAATGGCCTACACCATGGACCCAGTCGCTTGTCATCACTCTTCCCAAAAAAGGTAACCTTCAGGAGTGTGAAAATTACCGCACCATCAGCCTCATCAGCCATCCCAGCAAGGTCCTCCTGAAAATAATACTCAACAGGTTGAAACCACAAGCTGAACAAATCATAGCTGAAGAACAAGCAGGATTCATGGCAGGGCGAAGTACCACTGAACAGATTTTCAACCTCAGAATAATCTGTGAGAAATACCTACAGCACCAACAACATCTATATCATGTGTTCATAGACTTCAAGAAGGCATTTGACCGAGTCTGGCATGCAGCTCTATGGGCAACCATGAAAGTGTACAACATCAGCCCTAAAATTATAAAAGTCATCAAAAGCCTGTATGACAAGGCTACCAGTGCAGTCCTCCATAACAGCGTCATCGGGAACTGGTTCAGAACAACAATCGGTGTGCGTCAAGGATGCCTACTCTCTCCAACACTCTTCAACATCTTCCTAGAGCGCATCATGTCAGATGCTCTTGCAGATCACGAAGGCACAGTCAGTATAGGGGGCAGAGCAATCTCCAATCTTCGTTTTGCGGATGATATTGATGGATTGGCTGGAGAGGAACAAGAACTTGAACAGCTTGTACAGAGGCTTGACACCACCTCCAGAGCTTATGGAATGGAAATAAGTGCGGAGAAGACCAAAATGATGACCAACATCACCAATGGCATCAACACGGACATCAAAGTACAAGGCCAATCCCTCAACACAGTGCACAGCTTCAAATATTTAGGAGCCATTGTGTCAGACAATGGGTCTCGACAGGAAGTCCTCTCCAGGATCGCACAAACAACTGCTGCCCTGACAAGGTTGAAGCCCATTTGGAAAGACAGAACCATCAGTCTACATTCCAAAGTAAGACTGCTGCGCTCTCTGGTCATCTCCATCTTCCTATATGCTTGCGAAGCATGGACCCTCACAGCAGATCTCCAACGAAGAATACAAAGCATGGAGATGAGGTGCTACAGAAGACTTCTGTGCATTTCCTATACCCAACACATCACCAACGTTGAAGTCCGACAGACCATCACACAAGCCATTGGACAACACGATGACCTGCTCACAGTGGTGAAGAAACGGAAACTCCGATGGTATGGCCACGTCACCAGATCATCAGGCCTTGCAAAGACCATTCTGCAAGGCACAGTGCAAGGAGGTAGAAGAAGGGGGAGACCGAAAAAGAGGTGGGAGGACAACATTCGAGAATGGACTGGTTTGACACTGAGCGAAGCCATGAGGGCTGCTGAGGACAGAGAAAGATGGAGTATGCTGGTTAAGCGATCATCTGTGGTGCCCCTACGACCTTCGGGTTATGGGACAGGATAGGATAGGATAGGATTAGTGTCGTTTGGTGATTGCCTTCCAAGTATGTCACTCATTCAAGTACTAATCCCACTGGGCGTTGCTTAACGTGGACCCAGCGTGTTCCCACATCACTACCATACTGACCCACCCTAACAAAGGGGCCACGTACTGTTATTTTAACCACGTACTGTTATTTTAACCACGTACTGTTATTTTAAGTACAACCACGTACTGTTATTTTAACCACGTACTGTTATTTTAACCACGTACTGTTATTTTAACCACGTACTGTTATTTTAACCACGTACTGTTATTTTAACCACGTACTGTTATTTTAACCACGTACTATTATTTTAACCACGTACTATTATTTTAACCACGTACTGTTATTTTAACCACGTACTGCTGAACGTCATTTTAGACTACAGACACTTCATTCTTTTCTCTACCCTCTGCTGATTTTCGTTGCGTTCGCTTGTACGTGTATTCTGAGGGAAATAATGTAATTTATTGCTTTTATCAGACAACGCTGGGACTCGGCATATAGGTTCAAATTCCACAAATACCATTTACACACAACTGTATACATGTTAGCCAGCACGCTGTAAAGATCAATGAATGTTTTGGGTATATTTCAATTTGCAGTGTTACCGAAGTTCGAGGTGAAAGTAGAACTGCCATCCTATGTTCTGGACACTGCAAACGATGTCCCCGTCAAGGTTGAAGCAAAGTAAGCTATTTACACAAACCCTTAATAGTTATAATGATGACGAAAAGGAGGATTGATGAAGATGAGGACGATGATGACGATGATTGTTGCTGCTACAGCTGCTGCTGATAATGCTGATAATGATGATGATGATGATGATGATGATGATGACGATGATGATGATCATGATCATGATGATGATGATCATTATCATATCATATCATATCATATCATATCATATATCATATCATATATCATATCATATATCATATCATATATCCTATCCTATCCTATCCTATCCTATCCTATCCTATCATAATATACAGTTAGCGAGTCTTCAAACTGCTCACTAATATCAACTGCATATAAAGGTAAAAACCACGTGTGATACGTAGTGCTGCATGAAACTATGCTTAGCTTACAGCAACATCGCATTCGGGACAGTTGCTTAACATGAAACATTGCTCAAACGACAGCACTGCAAAGCGTTGCAAGAAGAAATTGACGTTAATAGACTATTTGTATGATTGCATTACATTTCCAACAATTACAAGTTGTTGAGTTGAAAGGTGTATTATATCAGAATATTTATTTAAGTTGATGAGTTGAAAGGTGTATTATAACAGAATATTTATTTATTTGTCGAGGTACACGTATGGCAAGCCAGTGAGTGGACCTGTGTCATTAAACATCACAGTTGACAACATCTACTACTACCAACAAGGAAGCGTCGCCTCCATTCAGCAAACCGCCCAGGTATGATGATAAAGAAAAGGACAAGGTTTTGGGGGTTGATGATGATGAATATGATGCTAATGGTGATGATGATGATGGACATTTGGACGATGATGATGATGATTGATGTATGATGGATGATTAATGATGATGATGATGATGATGATGATGATGATGATGATGATGATGATGATGATGATGATGATGATGATGATGATGATGATGATTTCCAGCTGGACAGCCAAGGAGTAGCACAGCTAACCGTGCTGATGTCAGAGCTGAAGCGACTGGACATTTACCTCCCGTACATGACGTTACGTTTTACAGCAGAAGTTACAGAGAGCCTGACGGGGATTACATTGAACGGCACGTCGACGGTTAAAGTGTACAACAGCCCTTTCACTGTGGAATTCCCTTCCTCCAACCCCAAGACCTTCAAGCCAGGACTAAACTACATCGGCCATGTAAGTAGGACGAGAGGAAGAGGGAAGGAAGATTTCACATCAAATCAAGTTTTAAAACATGTTGGTCTTGGCTATTGGCCTATAGTTTATTCACAGTAAGGGAAGGGTGTAACGGATGGATATTTTGAATGGGTATGCCTGTTTATATTAATTAAATGAATGCAGAATGTAATTGACTTCTAAATCAGAAATAAGCGTGCGTGCAAGTCTCTCTGTTAACTACCACAGACGTACGGACTCTTCTCAACACAGGCAAACACCAACACAATATATACGTTCCACGTTCTCAACTTTATATAAAGAAATAACAATATTTATATCAAACTTTCACTCTAATTCTTTCACACGGATATTCTAATACTGATAATCCTGTCCGATTGTCTCTCTCTCTCTCTCTTAGTCTCTACACTGGACTCACACCAGTTTGACTACGCCAAGTTAGAGCACTCGAGGGCCGGTAAACGCTTGGCCGGGCCCAAAATTAATCATAAGAGATCACACTACCTCGTTAGATGTGGGAGGTGGGTCTATGCACAAGCTGGCACTGGGTGCCAGTAACGTCGCAACAAAAGATGAGCGTCGACGGGCGGAGGAGCGCTCATTAACCTCCAGTCCCCCCGAAGTCGATACCGTAGTCTTTGGTCAGCAAAGGGGTAAGGTTGACCCTCTCCGATGTCTCTCGGGACGCCTTGTCTTTCGTTGTCCAAGACAAACCCGGGTCTGCGAGGATAGCGTCACTCCCGCTCCCAGTAGGCCGCTACAACGATAGATATATTATACAAACGTCAATTCTCTGACCTTTATAATTTCATTATTCCTCTTTTGTTTCAACCTTGCTGACCTCCCTTTGTTTATTCACTTTTCCACTTCCGTTCTATATACGACCGTTTCCTTCTTTCTTTTACGATGTTGTTCATAACCCAGATATAATTATTTCATGAATGAAAATTACTATCAAACATGCTCACACCTTTCATTCATATTACATTGTCTACTGCTCTATAACTATCGCCCCACGTAATTAACAATATTATTACATCAATGAAAATTCAATATTCCATCTTAGTGGACAACAGCTCACCACCTTTCAATACAATAAATGCAATCCAAAAACATACTTCTCCGACATTTCACAATCATGAAAAACATTATAAATACCTGTAATCTTTACAGCACACAATTTATCAACTTCCAGAGAGAAGGTCCCACTGAATCCACACATCCAAATAGACTCTCAGTGCCTTCTACCTCTTTACTTTTTATACAAGAGTTCTTTTCTCTTTTCTTTTATAATCTTTTCTCTTTTCTTTTATAATCTTTTATCTATTATAATCTTTTATCTTTTATAATCTTTTATCTTTTTCCTGGCCTACATACTGACACAACCACATACGACCACGTCGCCTGACATACACAATTCGACTGAGTAACTTTGCCCCTATTTCGAACTATTCCTTCTCTCATTGGCTCAAGACTTTTAGCCAATCAAAATACATAAATTAATTTAATTTAAAAAAAACGGGAAAATCCCGTTCTCTACAAAGGGGAAGATCAGATCATATCAGATCAGACGAGCTAAGATCTTAGCTCGTCTTTTAAGAAGATAAGATATAGATGGGAACATGAGAAGGATGGAGAAAATGAGTAGAGAAAGGAGAAAAGACAGCTCTAATGAGAAAAAGCTTAAATTCTAAATATCACCATAGCCCTAAATATAATCCCAGCACAAAATGTAGCCTTACCCTAAATCTGACCCAAGCCCTAACTAAACTATAACTGTGAAGTTCGGCTAATCCTAGTACACTATCGATGACGTCATTCATTGCCAACTTTCATGCAGAACTCTGTTGGACACGTATAATAAAACTCTATCGTCCGAGAAAGGGAACACTATCTGTCAGCATTCCCTGGCAATAACCTGTTATTAGGCCATCTTAGGTGACTGGGAACAAGAACTCATTTCT